>ML429563.1:135078-181880 GCA_005239525.1 Nicotiana knightiana
GTGCACCTTTCTCCTTATTTCAATTATTCCCCTCACAAACCAACCTACCACCCCACACTTTAACTTTTTCATATTTCATAACATTTCCAGTGCTTACGAGAGGTGACAATGTTCAAATATAAGATCGATTCAAATAAAGGGAATATGGCTTGTATTGTCGTTGCCAAAGAAACAGGATTATAGGCTCAACGGGGTTAACTACGATACATAATGATTAGGTGGGTAAAATATAGATAACTGGCTCAACAAAGAAATGCCTATATCACTTTAAAGACTGCATAAAACTTCTATTTCGCCTTGCACACACACGGGGCAAGTTCTAGACATCAGATGCAATGCACAAAATAACATTCAAATCTCACACACACATGGCACATAACTCACTCAGAATTGGGTCTATCACGACACTCCAGTCAAAGCAGTTAAGCAAATCTTAAGAATTCCTATTTTAAGGTATTTATCCTGGAGTCAAAAATTGAGCCTAAGCGTCACAACCAAAGTACTGACTATTCTCAAGGTATTATCATGTTTTGAGATATTTCTACGATTAAGCAGTTAACCATACGATTTCTACTCCTAAAAATAAAAAAACTATCTACACCCGGTTCAATTAAAAACCCTTGGAAAAGAACGGTGGTCCAAAAAAAAACCAAGGGGGAATTACTACACTACCTAAAACAAAAAAATCTTTTTGTTATTTTCTGTAGACTTACTTCCTTCAAGAAGAAGAGTCCATTAATCTAACACAACTAAAATAGCATAGAAAGTCACCAGACAATCTCCTCACCCTACACTTAAAATTGTGCATTGTCCCCAATGCGCATCTATGCATACAAGAGGGTAAAAANTATGCGGGTACCTCACATTTAGTTCCAACTATCTAATTTGCTATTGCATCTTTCCAGTGGCTTGCGTTCCATGCTCCTAAAAAAAAAATTGACACTACAAAATAATACATTTAGAAAAATACACTAAAACAAAAGTAAAATAAAATAAAATAAAATAAAGCAGTAAAGCTGGGTTGCCTCCCAACAAGCGCTTGATTTAACGTCGCGGCACGACGTGAATCACTTTCTGCCTCCACTTCGAACTTATGAATTGCACCCCCAATTTGGCATCAAGTTTTCGGTTATGCTCCATGGGTGGTGGAACAAATATAATTGGCCCAAGCAACCATTGTATTATTTTATACTTCTTGGCTTTTACATGAGGTATGTAGTCCTGTCTTTCTGGCACGAAAAATTCCAGAATGTAGGTATCTTGTTCCTCCTTCCTTGACTCCTTAATTGGCTCAGATGACTCTATTTCCATATCATCATCCAAACACAATGTGGAAAAATGTTTGGAGTGAGGACCAATGCGCTCAAACACATGAACTGCAGGACTTTCAACATCCTCAACCACAATAACACTAGAGTCGATTAAAGTTGTATCCTCAACGTCCCTGGTTGACTCTAGTACTACTTCTTCAACATCGACATCCTCAAATCCTAGTTGGTTAGAGTGCTGGGTTTCTACTTTGGACACCTCCATTGACACCTCAATTTTCATCTCTGATGTACACTGCTCCTGGCTACTATCCATACCGTTAGCGTATTGAGCGTTAAAAGCTTCAACTAGTTGACTCGTTTGAGCCTCCAAGTTGCGAATAGTTTCATCTTGCCTTTGTACCCGCAGTTGTAACTACTCATGTTGTTCCAGAATGCACTTCATCATATCCTCGAGCCTTTTCCAGTCATCATCACTGAGTTCTTTATTTCTATTAACTTCAAAGGAAAAAGAAGACTCATCAAAGTAAGGGGTTGGGGGAAGATAAGAAATATAAGCACAACCCTGAAAGTGACCATCTTGACCACCACACATATCACACACATTCCACACATAAGATTGAGTTGGTGCACATAACTCGCTCTCGGGAATATTTTGATAATTTTGCTCTGGGTGGTTTCCTCCATAATATGCATAATGAGGATCAAAAGTAGAATTACCAACATCCAAACTCTCATAATTCCATGATGCCATGTTTTAACAAATAAAACTAAAATAAAGAAAATAAAAATCAAATACTAAAAAAAATAAAAAAATTTCAAACTTGAAACCTAATAATATGTAAAATTACAGCTACACTTGATAATACTGTTAAGTCCCCGGCAACGGCCAAAATTTGGTCACGCTCAACTATGTCTTGTAGAAGACTAAGCGGGTGTTGCAAATATAATCCGGGGTATTATGCCCAGAGTCGATACCACAGGGAATTTACGTATCAAGCAAGCTGTTAGAATACTCAATTGTCACTTGAGGTTATTTAAATTACTAAAACTAAAGATTAAAACTAAAGGTTAACTACGCTAAGGTGTAAACAATTGTAATAAAGATCTAAGGTTATAGTTTCCCCCATCGGTGAATTTACTTCTCGGATACTTCATATAGCTTGATTAGTTGTTTTTATGAATCATGAACATTCTATCTACCATAAATATCTCTCAAGTAATTCTGATAATTTACTAGACGCACTCTCTCAAGTTATGCTAGCTAGATTGCATTACAGTTCACTTTAGATTGCACCCGAGGCATCGTTATCTCTAATCCAACCTCTAAACCCTCGGTTATGACTTTCGTCTATACTCCGGGAGTGATGTTGTTCAAACAACTACCTAAATATTCACTCTCTCTCAAGTAGATACATAATAAATAGGCACAGCTAATTGATGGCCATTCAATTAACTACAACAGGAACGTAGTTGAACAAATATAGATTAATCAACCAATCAGAACTAGATTAATAACACAATAAGTTTATCCCTCAACGGGTTCTACCAAAACCCGAGATTAAAGAATTTAGCTAAACAAGTTCATAAGAATAAAACCCAAAATAACTTGCATAATTAAACTACAAAGTAATGAAGAAAATCTGTACAAATCGATGTTTTGCCGTCCGTATCCTCTCTAATCTCGAATCTCTCTTTTTTGCTCCTCTAATTTGTGTTGTTTAGGGTCTATTTATAATTTTACGACAAACCCTAAACTTGTAGGAGACTTCTATTTCAACCGGGAAACACTTAAACTCGTCAAAACTCGGATTTGACCGAACCTGGGACCCCGGGCGTTTGGGCTCTAATGCACCCCTAAGGCCAGGGCAGGCCTGGCGTTTGGGCCCTAACGCCCCCCTAACGCCAAGGGCTTCCTGGCCTTATGGGGTGAACGCCCCCCTAACGCCAGGTAGGGTCAGGCTTTAGGGGGCAAACGCCCGGCTATCGCTCGGGTGTCTCCTTTTGCATATTTTCGAGCCTTTAGCTCCGTTTCCATCTCCAATTCACCTACACATGAAAGAAACTCCATTACGCACATAAAAAGTGTATTTTTATCATTAACGCACCTTAAATGTAAGGTATATTACATATTAAACTATGCATTCTAACCTCGCATCAGACCTTGTCTGGGCTTGGTCTTCTTGGCCTTATCAATCAGATTCCCCAGGTCACGCATGTCGAGTAGCAGATATGCCCTTGATAGGTGACCTCGTTCGTGCCCTCTGTATTCTGACAGTCTATGACTCTTTTCCTCATCTTCCTTCTAGTTCCATTGGACCTTGCTCCAGCTATTCCAACCTCTTTGTCGACTTCGTAGCTATTCCCCCCCCCCCCCCCCCCCCCCCCCNTCCATGTCTATATTGTGTTGTTCCAAATGCCTCGCCTCAGACTCAAGAACTCTTTTGCATAACCTCTTGTACTTCACCTGGGCTTCAACAGCTTCATCGATGATCCTGCTTCCCTTGACCGACCCCTGGCTCGACTATTCCTACTATGTTATCATCTAACCACGATAGGTAGAAGTACACATGACTTGCGTGGTATCGATCTGGCTCATGATATCCTTTTCTAGAATAATCTTCAAATGCCACATGTGTTGGGCCTCACATTTTTACGGAATGGCATCATCTTGAAAATCCGCTTTGTAATGGCTCATTTTGGAGACTCGTGGTATGACTTGTTTTCTACCAGTTTGTCTCATAACCCTGATAGGAACATATGGATATATGCCTCTTAACCCAATCAACACCAAATTTGGAACATCCCTGGATCTGATGATGAATTCGCTAGTAGGGAACCACTCGAACATCCAATGGACCTTGTCCTTGGTCAGATTGCTGAAAAACTATACCCAATCTATAGCATTCTCCGGTTGTACAAACATATCTAGGATGAAGGTCATTCTTTTCGGATGATGGAAAACTATGTGGTCATTCCATAGTCTTCGCGGAAATTCCTGATGGTACTAGCCTCTTTGAAGATGCTCCAACAACCAAATCTGAAGCAGGAAGTTACAACCCTCAAAATGTCTGAACCCCTTATTGCAACGGTCCAGAGCTCGGTACATTTCTGCTACGATCATCGGGACAATATTGTATATTTTTCCCTCAATCTCTTCCATTAAAGCTTTGGTTACCATAGCCAAGCTTGTGTGAATCATGTCCCCTTGGATTGGAAACACTATCATACCTAGAAAACATCATGAGTCCAACCGAGGGAAGTGATGGAGAACTCATCATGAAAAATACGATAGGATTTACTGTGTCCATATTGTTCATATAGGAAATCGAAGGGTGTGTAGGACTTCTTCAGACATGCTAAATCATCATTCTTTCTCAGACCCATCATCTTCAGAAACCTCCCTAGGAGTGCGATTTTCTGGCACCAACAAACCAGGACTATCCCAGGGTAAGCCAGCAAATCCTCCTATTTCCTCCAAGAGAGGAGTTAATTCTACATTTCCAAGATGGAACACGGCCCTTTCTCCATCCCAGAACATGGTAGCAGCCTCGATCAACATGTTATTTGACTGGATGTCTAACAAGGAGGGTAAATTTTCGAGAACCACATTCAAATGATTTTTTGTATCTTGGCGAAATATTTTCCCACCAATATAGCAATAAAGGTGGTATATTTCTGATCATGCCGAACTTGGGGACTTCGTGCCTCATTTTCTGCAAAATAAACAAAGTTAGACCCTTTTCCCCTCTGGATTCGAAAACTTACACATTAATGATTAGTATATCGGCATGTTTTCTCCAAATAATGCATGTATCGTGATTGTGCTCGTTGGAATTATGGAAATCCTGGTGGGATTTTAGACAAGGTTTTTCTTGGAGGGTTATTATGCGGGCAACATATTAACCCATGTTAGGTTTGAACATGATGCATGTACAATTATCATCAGAGTAAGGCTTTTCTATAGAAGTTTAGACCGGTACCCTCAAGCGTACAACTCGAGAGTGAAAGGCACTGAATTGTCAATTGCACCGATGATCGACTAGTTTTACCGCAAATAAGCCTTTCCAAATTAAAAGGGATAATATACGAAGAGCGCGGAAACTCATCAAGTGTCGCTATGGTATTAATTACGCACGAGTGGAATATGATGTTGAGCATGTATTTATGCAAAAAGGAAAATAACACGTTAGTATTCGTATGATGAAAACAATAAAATGCAGTATTTAATGATTGTAAAGGCAGGAAAGAAAGAAAATCAAGGAAATGAGTTAGTTTTCATAACGAAAAAGCGATAAAACGGGAAAGACATGATAAAATAGGGAATTTAGTGAGAATGATTGAGATAATAGCATTGGAAATGCATGTTGCAACCAAATTAAACGAATGATGGCAAGTAAGTCCATATAAAGGGAAAATGGGAAAGGGATGTGCATGTTGCAATGACAAGGGTAAATGGGAGCGGGATGTTCAAGTATTAGCAGAATAATAAAGACACGCTTATCGAGAAAGGCTAATTCACAAAACAACTTCGTTAAGGTAAGAGCCTAAGGATATCCCTAGCAGAGTCGTCATGTTGTCGCGCCCCTTTTTTCTCACGAATTCGGGTTTCGACATTTGACAACTCCTTTTTGAGAAGGGAAAGGAATTGGATATTGGGAGAGTCGCCATCTAACGGATTAAGGTGTGTTAGGGCACCTATTGCAAATAACTCAGATGAAACTAGTTTGCATCACCAGAGATCGGGTAAGGGCTTAAGTTACCTCAAGGGGAAGGTGTTAGGCACCCCTCGAGATCCAACAATGGGTCCCGACCGAATTTAACTTATGTGAATTAGTCTAAATAAGAAAGCGAGGAATTATTTGACAGGGATAGTGGGTCCTAAGTTTTTAGCCAATAGGATCACCCAATGCAACATAAATAATACTTCGTAACTACCCCAAGACGTGGGTGTTACTCATATTATTCAGTGGGCACAAATTATCATCTCCTGCTACCCGATTACTATCTTTGAGTTTTTACCTAAAACGCTCTAATAAATTCTAACTCGTGTCCTATGTGTGCACTACCCGTCCCATACCTATTGTCCTGGAGGCATTTGGACCTCTATTTCAGGGTGGTTCTAGACCTTAACATAGGTTGCTCAAAAGGCGAAAACTAGACGACATACAAAACAGTTAGGACTTTCATATATGTGCAAGTAAGGGCTCAAGTTAGCCTCCGCATTTATACAATAAATGCACGCCAAACTGATTAACATTGACATATTTTAATTAATTGCAGAGTCCTATAGGCAGAATAATGTATGAAATCAGTTTCTTAATGCGATTATTAGAACCTACATAAGTTTGGCTACTGATTTTAGCATAAGGGATTAAACCTATATGCATGGTGTCTAGGTGATTCGCGCAGTAATTGATGGTGGTAATCACAGAATTAGTTAATTGAGTCCTATAGGCATGGTTTCTAGTGATGATAATTAGCACATTATTTCATACTCTTAAAGAGAAAAGTAGGACGATAATTCCAACTATTTCAGACCTTGTAGGCATGATTTCTATAATTACACAAATTTTAAATCCTATAGGCATGATTTCTATAATTAAAACTCATTTTAAATTCTACAGGCATGATTTTTATAATTAAACTGATTTTAAATCCTATAGGCATAATTTCTACAATTTGAACAGAACAGCATGTGAACAGGAATTTATACTCATATTGGATTACACCATTTTTTATAAGCATGGTTTACAACGGACATAATTGAACCAGGCAATGAGCCTAAGTACATGGTTGCTAGCACATAACGACTGAACATAATAAGGCACCTATAGGCATAATTTTTAGTATACAACTTCAACGACAAAGTATAAAACATATATGCAGGATTTCTAGCATACAAATTTAACAACATAGTATATAAAACCTATAGGCAGGATTTCTACTCAATTTTATCACGAATGTAAAATAAGGACCCTTTCCCATTTTTACTAATACCCCAGAATATTATTACAATAATTATTGCAGACCCATGGTACACCTGGCTATGCCTAGCATTTATTCTCACAATGGTAGTGCAGTTAGTATGATCGCTATTTCCTGCGCAGCCCTTGTCCGTTTACAAACAGCCCCAAAGTCATATACTCATAGACACAAGCAGCCAAGAGTTAAGTGATTAACCCAGTGAGTACAGGACAAGATTGAGCATACAAAACCACAGCCCTAGTGTGTCAGAGTTCCCAAGGTCTTGAAGAACGCATGGCAGTGCTCACACTAGGGTGGTTAACCAAAATAGTTCCAAGAAAGGATAAGGACCAATTCCTAGTGTGTTAGAGTTCACAAGGGTCTCTAATGAACCCCGAGCAGTTCTCACACTAGGAAGTCCAAAGGACATAATTCAGGAAGCATTGATTAAAAGTAGGATTCAGAGAGTTTGAGTGATAGAAGAGAAAGAACAAAATTGAGAAAATAGGAACTGATATAAACATACATAACCAAGTTGAATCAGCAAACAAACACTTAAGTGTATCACATAACTCAAGCAAGAACTAGTTTAATTGATGCTAATAAACAAGTTTCATACTCAGCGCAAGCAACAGTAATATGCTAAAGAGAATTAACAAAGAACATGTTTGCAAATAAGTTAGAACATATTGAATCAGGCTAAGTATATAACTTAGTGTTAGTACCAGGAAAACCAGGACAACATTATAGAAAGGGAGAGGGAATCATATTAACAAAGGTGTGAAATTACAGTTCCAAATTAAGGCACACAATTCAGCAAATCATGTCAAGTAGTAGCTGGTAGTTGTTATATTGGTCTAAACAAAGGGGACTCCGTTTATATCAAAGGCTTATTTCAAAGTAGCAACCTAAACATGATGAGACAGTCATTATAAACAAAGATCATAGAGGTGTAAGGATTGAGTGACCATGTTTACATAATAACAAAGAGGCAAATTACAACTAGTAGTAGAAGTCACAACAACATTCACTACAGGGATTCATGGTAAGGGGATAAACATGCTCATATTCATATTGGGGTCATGGATTTAGTGCTAACCACATGTGCAAATCAAGGATAGGAAAGAATGAAAATACATAAGTCAAGTGACTTACCAGTTAAGCGAAGAAAAATATACAGAAGAAGTATGGCAGTAACTTAGAATCCAATGGCCTTGGCTTCCAGCCGGCCAAAAACAGAATATAGAATGACTTTACGTCTCGAAATGTATATTAAGTTTAGAAAATTCAAGGTTGTTTAAAGGAAATAGGGGGAGAGTATATATAGTAGAGTAATCAGCACATAAAAATGGAAACAAATCTATCATACGCAAGGAAATATTTGCATAATCAGTCATAGGTAATTTAGGGCATAAATCAAGGAATTCAACAAATTAAGGAAGCCCCTCGAAATTACTAGGAGTATTTAAGGCAGAACACGTAATACCAAAAGTAGATAAATCGTCCAGAATATTAGGGAGGTCAAATTAGGGAGACATAAGATTATTAAGAATATGGGATAAATATTAAAGTAATCACAAAAGAGTTTGTTAAGAATATTTAAACAAATATTAAATAAAACAAAAATAATACCAGACAAACTTATTCAGAATATTTAAGCAAACATTGACGTGAAAATTAGGGAAAATATAAAGAGAGAAGGTAATCGAACACAAAAAACAAAAGATCCACTAGAATCAATAAGAAAAGGAGAAGAAAAATTTAAACCCTAGTTTTTTAAGGGAAGTATGAAATCAGTAAAAGAAAAATACAAAATAAAAATAAGGTAAAAATCACGAGATGAGATGAATAGAAACAGAATAGCGTTAAAAATTAGGAAATCAGACCCTTTTTAGGTCAGATTGAAAGGGTTTGAAAACCCTAATTTTGGGTAAGTAATAATCAAAGAAGATATGAACATACTCGTTACTCACAAAGATTCAGGGATGAATATAGACGGAATAACCATAGAAATCAAAGAGTTGAACCAATTTGGTTCGATATTGGCAAGATTTTCTTGCCATGTTAGGCAAGAAACTAAATAGGGTCATAGGCGAGTAGCCAGTGGTGAGGACAGGAGAATAAGGTAAGGAAATCCATGGTGGATTCCGATTTGGGGACGAAATTTGTCGAATGGCGGCTAGGGTTCATGAGGGGTGAGAGACGAGAGCGTGTGAGGATACAAAGGCGGCGGGATGGTAGGAAATGATCTAGGGTTAGGGGTGAGGGTATAGTTAAAAGGGAAGATTAAACAGGGGTCGTTGATCTTGAGAGATCAACAACCATGATTTAAAAACGTGAATGGGGCGGGTCGTATTATACGGGTACCAATCGAGTTGGGATTAATGGGTCATTGGTCTGGGTTGGGTTATTTGGGCTAGGTATTAGGCAATTGGACTAGGTAATTGGGTTGGTTTGGGTAGCCTAGGTCCAAAATAATTAGGGAAAAAAGGGGCTATTATTTAAATACTCAATTAATTAGCAAATAATTCATAAATGATAAATAAATAGTAAAAATATTATGTGTTCATAAATGGTTATTAACAATTATTTAACACTATAAAAATATAAAAGTTACTTTTTTGCATAAATAAAGTAATTATAAGTATATACGGGCTATTATTGCAAAATGTGCAATTTTAACTTTAAACATATAAATGTAATTATAATAAATGCACCGAAAATATTTAAACCCTAGTATAGATGTAAATGCTGAAGTTGGGTGATAAAATCATCATAAAAATAATTTGTGATGCAATTAATGATTATTTATCTAATAAAATATGGGAATAAATTGATTTAAAAGTATTTAAAATTATAGAAAATTAGGAAAGATGCTTGTATGTGTTTATAAATCAAATACATATGTACTATTTTAAAAGTATATATATATATTTAAAAAACATGAGGAAAAATTGAATATCAACAATGTTTAGACAGATTCCCTCCTCAAGGAACCAAAATTATTCACTTTGATAGGTAAAAGTATTACACTAAAACTGTACAAAGATTTTATTAATTTTCTTGTTGATGTAGCCACGCTTGCGATTGCCCTTCTTGGTGGAACGTCCACGCTGCAAATGGACTTAGGCTCATTCACATCTAAACAATTCCAAATACCCATCTAAAAGATTCTAAATACCCATATACAATTCCAAATACCCATATATATATTATGATTATTGGAAAAAGAATCTCATTACTAGTTTACGTATCAAAAAATATTATCTTTACTAGTTTGTGCTAATACCTCTCATTTCCTAACCAAAAGCTTTATACAATTTACAGTATTTTCCAACTAAAATGAAAGAAGAACAGGACCTTTATTCCTTCTTTACTTCTGCTAATCTTTTTCCTTAGCTTCACGGATTTGTATATGATGGTAAAAGAAATCTGGAAATATGTGATCACTATTACATGCAAGAGGGAAGAATTATGTAGTTCTTGTGTATCATCTTAACTGTCTTGGCTTTTTTTTGTATATAATATAAGTGGTATCCAAAAATAATTTTCTAAAGAAACCTAATTATAACATCTTTTCAGAATGGTATATCTCTTGGGATGAAAGAAAAATATAGAGGAAACTAAAAGTGTTTTTAATATATTAATGAAACTTACTCATTATAAGCACCACCTCTGTTTTAAAAGGCAGAAGAGGGACTGCCAGGGCTCGTCCCAGGACGGAGCACTCGTAAAACGCCCCTGGGCTTATTTGTGGGGCTTAGTTCCGTGATACTTACACCTCGGCAATCGGGGCTTACGTCCCGAACACGCCCAACGCACATCAGACTGGGCTCGCCTAATAGGACTTTATACAATTGTATGTAACTAACCTTGTAAATTCTCAAATTTTCTTAATAAATCGTTGACTACTCAAAATTACTTTTTTCCTAATTATAAATCATTAACTTGAGAATATTTTATGTCATAATTAAAATAAAAATTATTTCACGCTAGCCACTAAGACTGCTGTGAAAGTTAATTTTAAATAAATATTTCATTTAAAAAGATATACATTTATTAACTTTTGTTAGTATGTATTTACTATATATGTAACGACCCGACCGCTCATTTTACTTTTTAGAATCTCGTTCTCCTGAAAAAGACTTCCGGTACTTGCTTTTACTGATTTATGACTTGTGGGGACAGTTGGTTCGGGATTTTGAAGAGTTTGGGTTGAAATCGGAACCCTTGGTTCCTTCAGGTTGCCTTAAAAGGTCAAGTTTGACTTCAGTCAATATTTTTAATAAACGACCTCGGAATTAGGATCGGACCATTCTCACAGGTTTGTATAATGATTTCGGACTTGGACATATGCTCGGATGGGGTTTTGGATGACCCGAGAACGTTCGACGCCTAATAGTGAAAGTTGGATCTTGAAGGTTTTAGAAGTTCTTTAAATTTGGTTTGGAGTAGGTTTTGGTGATATCAGGGTTCGAATGGAATTTCAAGACCGGAAATAGTTCTGTAATGTCCTTTAAGACTTGCACGTAAATTTGGTGCCATTCCGAGTGGTGTAATTATGTTTCAGCGCATTAGAAGTAAATTGAAGAACTTGGAGTTCTTAAGTTTGATTCAATTGATTTTAGGGTGTGAATCTTAGTTTAATGTTATTTCGGGTGTTCCGAGAGTTCGAGCGAGTACGTTTTATGATTCTAAACTTGCTAGTATGTTTGGACGGGGCATCGGGAGTCCCAGGTGCCATTCAGACGATGCACGAGTTGAGTTTGAAACTCAAAAGGGTTTCTGGTGCACCCGTTCTGGTGTGCCCTCACCTGCGAGCCCTTTTCCGCAAATGGGACTCGCAGGTGCGAGCCAAGGCCACGCAGATGCGATACAAGGATGGCCAGCAAGGTTCCGCAGATGCGTCTCCCTCTACGCAGAAGCGGGAGCCCGTCTGCAGGTGTGTCCCCAGTCGACCCAGCCAATTCCGCAGAAGCGGACATCTAGTCCACATAAGCGGATCTGCGGGTGAGGCCAATGCACCGCATGTGCGAAAATCGTTGGGGCAGTGAGGTTGATTTAATACGTGACTTAAGTTATTTTCACTCATTTTCTCGCACGCTTTGGACGATTATTGGAGATTCTTGAGAGGGATTTCCACCTAGCTTTTGGAGGTAAGTAAGTTCTACCTATTGTGACTGTAATACATAGATTATGGATAGATTTCAACATGAAAATTGATAGAAATAATGGGTTTAGATGAAAAACCTAGGGGTTTGACAAGAATGATATTTTACCACGAAATTGACCATGAAACATAGTGCTAATCCTATATTTATGTTCCTTAGGTCATGGATAACAACTTCTTTCAAAAATTTTCGGAATGCGGGCACGTGGGCTTGAGGGTAAATTTTAGGAATCTTGCTTTTGGGGTTGGGTAATCACCTTAATAGTTAGAATATGAAACTTTTGAACATATATTGATTAGCTTTTACACTATTTGAATAGTTTGGATTGTTCGGCTCCGATTTGAGGGTTTGAGCGCATTCTTCAGGTTTGGGGTAGGCTTCGAGATGAGGTAAGTCTCCTTTCTAACCATGTAAGAGGGAATTAGCCCCATAGGAGAAGTAAATAAATGTGTGTACCTATTTGTGGGGGCTACGTACGTCCGAGGTGACGGGGACCGTACGTAGCTACTATTATGCTATTGTCCGGGTAGTTTAGGAATAGTGTCATGCCTTATTTGAAATGTTTTTGACCTTACTTGCTAATTTAATTACTCGAATCATGTTAGAATTTGACAAAAGAATTTGTAAAAGGCTAAGTTCACCTATTTAAAGAATTTATCGGAATACTTGATAGTAAATGAGAAATTTGTGCTTCCTTAAAAATAATTGATATTTGTGGATCGGGTCGAGCGCCTCGGTAGTAAATAGATGCATCTATGGTTCGCGTTGTTCGACCCTCTGGCAGTGCATAATTTAATATTATGTTGGACCGAGCTGTACCACCTCAGCATAATTGCGCATGTTGATTATTTGGAACTTTCCGTTATTTATATTGCTTAAATACCTTGAAATGTAAGTTGTTAAATGATATGACCGATATAGGGGTACATGGTTCTATAAAGTAAAATGACTACTGTTGCGTAGCTACTGTTGTGTTATCGTCCGGGTAGTTTAGGACCCATATCATGCTTTATTTTAAATGATTGCGCCCTTACCTGCTAAATTTATTACTAGAGTCATGTTAGAGTTTGATAAAGGACTTGTGAAAGTCTAAGTTCACCTATTTGAATAATTTATAGGCATCTATGGTTCACGCCATTCGACCCTCTGATGGTGCACAATTTAATATTATGCTGGACCATGCCGTACGACCTCAACATAATTTGCGCATGTTATTTATTTGAAACTTCTCGTGATTTATACTGCTTAAATGATTTAAAATGTAAGTTGTTACATGATATGGCTGAGATTGACATGTCGTTTATGAAAGAATATCTCAGTTCTCCATGTTCTTAAACTGCCATTTTTATTCTTGTTATTGTGGGGTTTGTTGCGGGGTTGCACTCCGGTATTAGGGCCAATATGGCCCGGGATGTTGAGATATGGACTCCTTATCAGTTGGTAGTGGAGACTGCCCGGAGGATCGAGGGCTACCGTCAGAGGGGTAAAGAGCAGGCACAGCATGACAAGATGGCCTGTTTCTCTGGAGAGTTTAGAGGTGTCCCGGCTAGGGGCAGAGGTCAGTTTGGGATGGGCCAGTCCAGCAAGCCTCCATATTCAGCACCACCACCACCTCCTCGGGGCGCTCTAGCGCGCCCCTATTTCAGCACCATACCAGAGAGTTCTTACCGCCCACCAGCCTTCCAGGGTTCTTCCAGTGGGTACTCAGGTCACCAGGGTTCCTCCACCTCCTATTTTAGTGCTATGCCAGAGAGTTCATACCACCCACCGTCTATTCAAGCTTCTTCCAGTGGGTCTATCAGTCATCAGGGCAGACAACAGGGAAATAGGTCACCGCACCGAGGGGCTATTTTGAGTGTGGGGATCTCGGTCTTATGAGGTGTTGACCCACGTCACTGCATGATTTTTAAGATTGACAAATACCTACCTAGTTCAACCATGTCAATCGGGGCAAACATCTCGAACAAACCAATTGGCACAAGAACCGTGCATGCCCAGGAGATAAAAGTGATCTGTGAATTATCCATGAACTAAGAGGTTGTCTCCTAATGCGAAAAGGATCCAAACTGATAAGGGGTTAGAATTCGAGTTCAGGAAGGACAGAAATAAAGGAAGGAAGTTGAGATAAGCACAAACTCTTCCACCAAGGAAGAGTTGCATTAGAACTAAACAAGAACATCTTAACTTCTGGCTCTATATAATGTTGAAGTATTCCTACTAAAGAATCATTCACACACAGTCAAAATTGAAGCAAGAACTGAAGGCAAAATTACCAGAAAAATTTTGCAACCAGAATCTATGTGCGATACAAAGGCTACTGACCAGCTAGAAGAACCAGTTCCATCTGTTTGTTTTTCGAGTCTAGTTGGTTGTAGTAGGTGATTTGACATTGTAGCTTTCAGCTTTATTAGAAGCAATTGTAATAGGCACACGTTGTTCAAGTTAGAGTTAACTTGAAGCTTGTTGCAATTAGCTAGAGGCTAGGTTGCTACAAAGGGATTATAGTTAGTCCTTAGGTTTACAAAAGAGTTTATTTTGTAAATGTTGTTTGGCTCAGGGTTGTAGTAAAAAGTTTGGGAAAATCCTACTGAGGAGTAGGTTGTAATTTTTCACCTTTTGAGCCAGGTGTTTTCCACGTAAAAATCTCTGTGTTTTTACTTTACTGCATTTATTATTCCGCACTAATAGAAGTTGGAAGACCAAGAAGAACCATGTTCTTTTATTGAGACAGCACTCTAAAAATTGGACACCAAACAAATCACCACCCCTCTTGTGTGGTATTGACGTATCAAACATCTATTGGTATCAGAGCAGGTTATCCTTGAAAAGTTTAACACCTTCAAAAAGATCAAAATGGGTGCAGCACCTGGAAACTAGGAGGGTCAATCAACTGCAAGGCCACCACTCTTTTATGGCCATTATTACTCTTGGTGGAAAAACATGATGAAGGACCACCTGATTGGAGAAGACTATGAACTCTGGGACATAGTCACTGATGGTACTCTAGCTACCATGATGAAGACTGCTGAAGGTATAGATGTGCCAAAGACTAGAGCTGACTGCACTGCTGAGGATCTGAAGAAATGGGAAAAGAATGCAATGTCAAGAAGTGGTTAGTGTGCGGACTAGGTCCAGACGAGTATAGCAGAATCCAAAGCTGCACCACTACCAACGAAATCTGGGATACCTTGCATGTAGCACATGAAGGAACACCTCAGGTAAAAAGATCAAGAGGTACTCTTCTATACTCATAGTATGAAAACTTCACTATGAAAGAAGGAGAGACAATCCAAGAGCTGTACACAACGTTCACAACTTTCACAAATGAACTTAAGTCTCTTGGTAGAGTCATTCTTGAAGAGGAAAGGGTAGAGAAGATCCTGACAAGGGTCTTACCAATCTCCTGGGAAAGCAAAATCACTGCTATCCAGGAATCCAAAAATATGGCAACCCTCAAATTTGATGAACTAATTGGAAACCTTACTGCCTATGAGCTTAGAAGGCAGATAATGAAGATGGATGGTCCAAAGAAGGAGAGGAGTTTAGCATTGAGAGTCACTGAGGGAGCAGATCTTGAGGAAGATGAGAATGCCATGATTACCAAAGAATTCAGAAACTTTCTAATAAGAAAGAAGGTCATCTCTGAGGAGGAAATTACAACAAAACAAAAGCTCCAGAAAGGGCAACCAACGAGGGATGCTACACGTGTGGAAAGACCGACCATATTATCAAGAACTGTCCTCAGTGGGAAGTGGAATGGAAAAGGGAGAGATATGAAAGAAGGAACATGAAGAAGGAACAGGTCCAACCAAAGAAAACCACAACAAAAGCTATGGTTTTTGCTTGGGGGGAAAGTTCAGATGAAGAATCAGAAGATGGTGAGAATGAAGATTAGACGCTCATGGCAATTGGAGAATCCGATGAGGAATCACATGAAGAACCAGAGTTAAGTATCTCCCATCTTAAAAATAAAATAAAGTTCCTATCTAAGAAAAAACTCTTTGAGTTGCTACTTGATTTCATGGATGATTCCAAAGAAGCAACCAAAGAGAAGGAAAAACTCTCTAAAGAATGTGAAATGCTAAAAGCAAAATGCATGAACCTAGAAATCAGATTTAGTGAATCTGAAAAGAAAAACATTGTCTTGTTGAACCAGGTTCATCCACTTGAAACTGAGATTCTAGAACTTAAATATGAATACTTATAGCTAAAGCTAGGATCCAGTAAAAAGGTTGTTGATCATTCTCATATCATGTTAGAAGAAAATGTGGGAAAACTAAAAGATAAGATGTATGCCAAGGATGAACAGATAAGAACTCTTAAAGAAGAACTTGGCAAAGTCAAACATGAATTAGATCGAACTTGTAAATGGAATAAATCCTCTGATGCCTTGATATGGCTTCAAGAGAATCATAGTAGCAACCAGAGAGGGATTGGCTTTGGAAGTCAATTGCCTAAGTGGTATCCCAAAAGCAAGTATCTCACTCTCCCTGAAAATAAAATATGCACCCATTGTGGTAAGACTGGCCACTACAAAATTGAGTGTACTGCAAAAGAGCAGGNGGCTACCAAATTGGGCTAGAAAAAGCTTGATTCATCCATTCTCTCATAGAAAAGGACCCAAACTAGTTTGGATTCTTAAAACTAACCTCTGGTTCCTTTTTGTAGGTTCAAGTGAGAGGAGGCAGTCAAATTTGGTATTTGGATAGTGGCTGCTCAAAGCATATGACTGGGAACATGGAACAGTTCCTTTCACTTGAAAGTCTCAAAGTAGGAAATGTCTACTTTGGAAACGAAAAGAAAGGTGAAATTATTGGGGTTGGTAAGGTAGGTAAGGATGACACACGATCCATTGAACATGTGTATCTGATAGATGGCTTGAAATATAGCCTGAACAATGTGTCACAACTGTGTGACAGAAGTAACCTGGTTGCCTTTACTTCCACAAAATGTTTTGTAATTAACCTGCTTACTGACAAGATTGTTTTGCAGGGAAAAAGAATGAATAACATCTATGTCATAGACTTGTCCACACTGTCTTAAAATGAACTCACTTGCCTAAGTGTGTTGGACAGTGATCCACTCCTGTGGCACAAAAGACTTGGTCACGCAAGTCCAAATCAGCTAAACAAACTAGTCTCTAAAGACTTAGTGGTAGGGCTTCCTAACATTAAGTTCAAGGAAGAAAAAGTTTGTGAGGCATGTGCAAGGGGTAAGCAGGTAAGATCTTATTTCAAAAGTAAGAAAATGGTCAGTACCACCAGGACGTTGGAACTGGTTCATATAGACCTATGTGGTCCCATGAGAACTCTGAGCGGAGGTGGTTAGAAATATGTAATGGTGCTAGTTGATGAATATTGAAGGTTCACTTGGACCTTATTTCTGACATCTAAGGATGCAACATTTGATATGTTCACCTCATTTGTTAAGAAAACTCAAAATCAGTTAGGAAACCAACTAGCATCAATAAGATCTGATAATGGTACTGAATTTGAGAATGCAAAGTTTGCTGAGTTCTGTGATGAACATGGTGTCAATCACAATTTTTCTTCCCCTAGAACCCACAGCAAAATGGGGTTGTTGAAAGAAAGAATAGAACTCTTGAAGATATGGCAAGAACCATACTTCTTTCTAGAAAACTACCTCATAGCTTCTGGGCAGAAGCAATAAACACTGCAAGCCATGTAATAAATAGATGCATGACTAGGCCTCTGGTAGAGAAAAATCCTTATGAATTACTTAAAGGGAGAAAGCCCAACATATCCCACCTTAGGGCTTTCGGATGCAAGTGCTTTATGCACAATAATGGCAAAGATTCCCTAGGAAAATTTGATCCTAGAAGTGATGAAGGAGTATTCTTGGGATATTCATCACATAGAAAAGGTTATAAAGTGTATAATAAAAGAACTATGTGTGTAGAAGAAAGGGTACATATTGTCTTGGATGAAACTAACACTCTTGCTGAGAGACAGGAACCAGAAGATGAGGAGCTTAGACTGGTGAGAAGCAGTGAAAACATTGAAGCAAACATGGAAGATGGAATAGGTGATGGACCAGGTCCAACTACCCCAAGCAACACGACAGGGGGAACTCAACATGTGAACCTTGGCCCTGATCCTGTTCCACAACAACAGGACACCATGGAACTATCCAGAAGTGAAAAGTTGGTTCTCAAACCACACAGATATCGGAGTTCTCACCCTCTTGAGAACATCATAACAGATCTAACATATGGAATCAAAACAAGATCCTCCTTGAAAACTCTGTGTGCGTTTGATGCCTTTCTATCCTTGATTGAACAAAAGAACATTGGTGAAGCCCTACAGGATTCTGACTGGGTAAATGCCATTGCAAGAAGAGCTGAATCAATTTGAAAGAAGTCAAGTGTGGCACTTGGTACCTGGAGCACTAGACAGATTAGTGACTGGCATAAAGTGGGTCTTCAGGAACAAGCTTGATGAGGATGGAATTGTTACAAGAAACAAGGCTAGACTGGTTGTTCAAGGATACAGTCAAGAAGAGGGAATTGACTATGATGAGACCTTTTCCCATGTGGAAAGACTGGAGGCAATCAGAATTCTTATAGCATTTGCTGCACACATGGAATTCACTCTCCATCAGATGGATGTTAAGAGTGCCTTCCTCAATGGCTATCTGAAGGAAGATGTATTTTTCAGACAGCCTCCAGGTTTTGAAAGCAAGGAGTCACCTGACCATGTATACAAACTTGACAAGGATCTTTATGGTCTCAAACAAGCACCAAGAGCATGGTATGAGCATATATCAAAATTCCTACTAGAACATGGATACAAACGAGGTAAAATTGACAACACCTTGTTCTTAAAGGAAAAATGTAAAGAACTCCTGGTTGTGGAAATATATGTGGATGATATCATATTTGGGGCGACTTCTGAAAAATTGAGTAAGGAGTTTGCTATACTTATGGGGAGTGAGTTTGAGATCAGTATGATGGGTGAGCTAAACTTCTTCTTAGGCTTGAAAATCAAGAAAAAGTTCAAAGGGATTGTGATCCATCAACAAAAGTATGTGAAAGAATTACTCAAGAAATTTAAGATGGAAGACTCAAAGGAAATAGACACCCCCATAGCCACAACTACAAAATTAGATGTGGATGAACCTAGTTCATCTATTGATCAGAAGCTATACAGAGGGATGATTGGGTCTCTATTATATCTCACTCCCAGCAGACCTGATATTGTGTTCAGTGTAGGACTGTGTGCTAGGTTTCGGGAAAATCCAAAGGAGTCCCACTTAATTGTAGTGAAGAGAATTTTGAGATATCTGAAAGGCACCACTGATTTCTGCCTTTGGTATCCTAAAGGTAGTAATTTCGACCTTGTAGGATATGCTGATGCTGATTATGCAGGTTTCCTGGTTGACAGGAAAAGTACTTCAGGCATGGCTCACTTTTTGGGCTCCTGCCTTGTGTCTTGGGCCACCAAGAAACAAAATTCAGTAGCCTTGTCTACTGNGAGTCCCACTTAATTGTAGTGAAGAGAATTTTGAGATATCTGAAAGGCACCACTGATTTCTGCCTTTGGTATCCTAAAGGTAGTAATTTCGACCTTGTAGGATATGCTGATGCTGATTATGCAGGTTTCTTGGTTGACCGGAAAAGTACTTCAGGCATGTCTCACTTTTTAAGCTCCTGCCTTGTGTCTTGGGCTACTAAGAAACAAAATTCAGTAGCCTTGTCTACTGTTGGGGCTGAATATGTGGCTGCAACCTCATGTTGTGCTCAAGTGCTATGGATTAAGCAACAACTCATGTATTTTGGTATAGAGGTTGGATTCATTCCTATTTTATGTGACAACACTATCAATAAGTATGACGAAGAACCCGGTTCATCATAAAAGAACTAAGCACATAGATGTTAGACACCATTTCCTAAGGGATAACTATGAAAAATGAATTATCTCAATCGAATTTTGTGCTACTGACCAACAAATTGCAGATATTTTTACTAAAGCACTAAGTAAGGAGCATTTTGAGAGAAACCATCTTGAATTAGGGATGATTGAGATCACTTAATTGAAAAAAAAAATATTTTGGCTAGAAACACTAACATAGATAATCGACCAGACTAATCATTACTCAGCATCATGACTTTACTGTCATACTCTCTTGCCATGTATTAATATGATTCCCTGGTTGCTAATGATGTTTCTCTATCTTTGTAAATTGAGGCAAATTAAAGGCTTTAACAAGATGAACCTGGTTCATCCCTGCTGGTTCATCTGAATGACAAGGTACGTGCTCATCTCCATACAATTATTGAATTAATTACAGTCATACATGAGCAGGATTCTATCTATATTTGGTTCATTTCAAATTCTTTGTACTTATCCCTAAATGAACCCGTTCCAAGAAGTCTCATCGGTACTCAATTAGCCTAGAGGTAGGGAACTCTTAACTGTCTAATCAATGACACTCCTACATCTATTAGCCTCTCACTTGAGTAAATGTTCTGCCCGTTGTATAATTAATAGCCACATAGAATAAAAGGGCCATCATTACCTCCCTTTTTAATAACATAATAGGTCGAACCAAGATCATTATTCTTCTAACCAAAACTGATCATCTCTTTACTTCCAAAAATATATAACAATGTCTTCACCACCCCCTGCTTCATCTTCCTACGCAAACTCTGATCATGAGGAAGAAAATTCTAGTCTTAATTCTACTTCAGTTTACAGTTCACATTCACCAAACAGATCTTCATCTACCCAAACCCTCCAGTTCTTGAACCCACTCCTGAACCCACACCTAACCCTCCAGCCCCCAGGGCACGAAGAGTAAAAGTTTTGGCCGAAAAATCAGTTGCTTCTAACTCTCGTGCAAAATTCTTGGAGGAAATTCTTAAACCCATCGAGGTTCATATGTCTGAATCTTCAAGTGAATACTTCAAATCCGCTAATGAGGGTGAAGCATCAGGTTCATCCAGTTCTGAGCAAGGTAATCTTGAAGTTGAATCTGAAATTGCTACTACTAAAAACAAGTTTGTGTTGGTTGGGTCAGTTGTTGATGTAGAAGTGTCAGATAGACAAAGAAAACTGGGAAAAATCTTGAGAGAGAGGGAGAAGGAGGTTTTGTAAGGGGGTCTGGGGAGGATGATGCCACGTCGGCTATTTGTGGCCCCACTCCTGTGATAAATGAAAAAGAAGAAACAGATTTAGGGGGAAGTATTGTTGGGGAAGCAGCAGCAGGTTTAAGAGAACCTACAAAAATCAATAGATGAACCTGGTTCATCTGTCGAGGAGACTTTGGTTGAGATGTTGAGGAAGCTGGGGAAGTCCTACAATCCCAAGAGGAAAATAACTTCAAAATAAAAGAAAGCTACTACCCCAAAGAAAAGAAAAGCTTCAATATCTGCTGATGTTTCTGCCATAAAGGTTCGTGCTACAAGAAGCACTGTTCGACAAGGAGAAGAGGAGTTAGAAAGGGCTATAAGAGAGAGCAAGAAAAAGAAAGTTGCCAAGAGAAAGGCAAAGTTAGGAGAGCCTATTGAGGCTGTTGATGTTGATGATGAGATGATGGACCTGGTCCATCATGAGGAGCAGACGACTCTAGTTGTGGTTGAGACACCTAAGCTCAAGAAGGCTAAGGCTTCTTCAAAGAAGTCAGTTTATGTGTCTGCCACACCCTCAAGCACAGCTAAAAGGACCAAGTCCAAGGCCAAGAAAGTGAAAATTGTTGAAGAAGAAAGTGAATGGAGTGGAGGAGAAGAGGAAATCTCTGGTGAGCAATTTGACAAACTCACCATGTTTGGCAAGCGTACTATTCTTATAGGAAAGTTGGTGAGAGATCTGGAAGAATCAGGAATGATCTTTTTGTTGAATGCACTGGATGTGCAGGGATGGAAGGACTTGGTACTTTACCTGGAAGGAAGGCTGGCAAGGAATGAACTAGTGGAGTTTATGGCAAATGCAATCTTGAAGGATGGAAGGGTAACCTCCACAGTCAAGGGGATTCAGATCACATTTGATGCAAAGGAGTTAAGAGAGATTCTGAATATCCCTGCTGAGGGATATGACGATTACACTAGGCAAAGATGGTCAAGTCTCGATGGAATGGCCTCAGCTATCAACATCACCATATTCTTTTGTGAAAATGAGAAGGAACTTGAGCCAAGGCCAGTGTTGGAAAGTGAAATGCAGCCCCAGAACAAGCTACTATTCGAATTTGTGATTAAGTTTCTGCTGCCAAGACAAGAGCGTAGACACATCGCCAATTACATGGACTTAACACTTATGGAGTGCCTGTACAGGGGAAAGCATATTAATTTCCAGATTTCATCATCCAGCTCTTGGACATAGTTGTCAATGGAACCAAAGAACACGCTATTCCTTATGGATTTATTCTGACAACTGTGCTTGCCCACTTTGCGGTTCCTGTGAAGAAATTTAAGATGGCTACTGCTAAGGATTATTTTGGGAAGAACACTTTGCTGACATGTGATTATATTGTCAATGTTCCTGAGGATGAACCTGGTTCATCTAGGAAGCAGCTAGTCAATAGAAAAGTCAGGTCATTGGTGCAGGAAGGACAAATAAAGGATGCGAAGATCCTTCGATTGAATTCTCGCCTTCATGAGGTTGAAGCTGAGCGGGATGCTCTCAGATCTGAAAGGATAAGGAGAAAAATGAAGGTGTTCTTCAACAAATTCTTTCTCTCCTTCAAGCAAAGACCCCAACCTCATCTGCCCCTTCCCAACCTTAGGAATTCCAGAGCTACCAAACCCCCTCTTTTCCCAGTTGTTCTGTTTCTGTTTTTGTTATTTTTGCTCATGGTAGTGACTGCTTTAGTTTTTTTTTTTTGTATGGTTCTTGACTTGCGTACTAATCAATGAATTCTGCTGTTTTTGTTATTGACTTATCTCAGTTTCTTAGATAACTTACATTTATTGGTTTCTTTTGATGATTAATCATGTTTGCATCTGCAGAGCAGATGCATCACTGGCCATGACTAATTGTTAACAACTCTAGTAAGTTTATCATTTTGCAACTTTTCGATGATTCCAAAAGGGGGAAGATATGTGTTTTTTCAAAATTTCAAAAGTTGTGATATTTTATAACCTAATGAACCTGGTTTCTCCATGATAAATGCTTAAAATCATATAAAGTGTTTGAAGTTTATACAGGGTTAAGCACAGAGTTTGTCATCGTCAAAAAGGGGGAATTTGTTTACCCAAGTCACTACATGGTTTTCAAGATTGACAAATGCCTACCCAGTTGAACCAGGTCCATTAGGGCAAACATCTCGAACAAACCAATTGACACAAGAACCGTACATGCACAGGAGATAAATGTGATCTGTGAATTATCCATGAAATAAGAGGTTGTATCCTAATGCAAAAAGGTTGCAAATTGATAAGAGGTTAGAATTCGAGTTCAGGAAGGACATAAATAAAGGAAGGAAGTTGAGATAAACACAAACTCTTCCACCAAAGAAGAGTTGCATTAGAACTAAACAAGAACATCTTAACTTCTGGCGCTATATAATGTTGAAGTATTCCTACTGAAGAATCACAGACAGAATTGAAGTAAGAACTAAAGGAAAAATTACCAAAGAAATTTTGCAAGCAGAATCCTTGTGCGATACAAAGGCTACTGACCAGCTAGAAGAACCAATTCCATCTGTTTGTCTTTCGAGTCTAGTTGGTTGTAGTAGGTGATTTAATATTGTATATTTCAGCTTTATTGGAAGCAATTGTAATAGGTACACGTTGTTCAAGTTAGAGTTAACTTGAAGCTTGTCGCAATTAGCTAGAGGCTAGGTTGCTACAAATGGATTAGAGTTAGTCCTTAGGTTTACAAAAGAGTTTATTTTGTAAATGATGTTTGGCTCAGAGTTGTCGTGAAGAGTTTGGGAAAATCCTACTGAGGAGTAGGTCGTGGTTTTTCACCTTTTGAGCAAGGTGTTTTCCACGTAAGAATCTCTGCGATTTTACTTTACTGCGTTTATTATTCCGCACTAGTAGAAGTTGGGATACCAAGAAGAACCAGGTTCTTCGATTGAGACAGCACTCAAAAAATTGGACACCACACAAATCACCCCCCCCCTCTTGTATGGTATTGACGTATAAAACATCATGAGAAGATACTGCCCCAGACTTTTGGGCAAGGCAGTACAACAGAGTCAGCAGCCCAATATTTCAATATTGGCTGTCCAACCGCCCAGAGGCGGAGGGCAGACTCGTAGGGGTCATCCTAGAGGTGGAGGCCAGGCAGGGGGAGGTTAGCCAGCTACTATTCAGTCAAGTGGAGGCCAGCCAGCCGGCGCTCCAGTCAGATTCTATGCTTTTCCGGCCAGACCAGATATATTGGCCTCAGATGCCGTTATCACATGTATTATTTGGGTCTGCGGTAGAGATGCTTCAGTACTATATGATCCAGGGTCGACCTATTCATATTTATCATCTCTGTTTGCTCATTTCCTGGATATTCCTCGTGAGTATTTGGGTACTCCTGTTTATGTGTCCACTCTTGTGGGCGATTCTGTGGTTGTGGATCAGATCTATCATTTCTGTGTGGTCACATTCTGTGGTTTCGAGACTAGAGCGCATCTTTTGTTACTTGATATGACCGACTTTGAGGCCATCCTAGGCATGAACTAGTTATCCCCATGTCATGACCCCAAACCTAAACTGGTCGTGATGGCGCCTATCGTGATACTAGGCAAGCCAATTCATTGAAATTAACATAATGATTTTCCTTTTAATACATCAAATATCCGAATTTTTCATAATAGTTATGTTTCTTAAGCATTTCAAAATAATAAAAATGATTAGAACATCTAAACACAGCCCCAACATCTAGAGTCAACCGTCATGAGCATCTAAGAGGTGATACAGTCTAATACAAATCCTCTACTACAACAAGTTTGGGAAGTAAAGTAAAATGACAGAGTAGGAAGGAGAAAGAATAGGCTGCGGATGCCGAGAAGCTGCCTTACAATCTCCGAAAAATGCTCCAAATGGGGTAGCTCAACTATCGCTCTGCCCTGGTACCTGAATCTGCACACAAGGTGCAGGGAGTAACGTGAGTATGCCAACTCAGTAAGTAACCAAAGTATCTAAAAACTTGAGTGAAATGACGAGTATTTAAATCATAATTTCACAAAATAAGTTCCAACAAAGGTAAATGAGTTGGGTCAAGGTCTACATCTACCATATACTTCACAAATTCCAGTTATCCGTTAAAACTTGTATAAAACATTAGTCAACATTTATCAAAGAGGCTCAGTGTAAAGAAAAGTGAAAATAGTAGTTTCATAAAA
Organism: Nicotiana knightiana; assembly: GCA_005239525.1. Classification (NCBI taxonomy): domain Eukaryota; kingdom Viridiplantae; phylum Streptophyta; class Magnoliopsida; order Solanales; family Solanaceae; genus Nicotiana; species Nicotiana knightiana. The sequence continues at coordinate 160,784 of ML429563.1, forward strand.
ATATCAGCCACACGGGCACAGTGTCACACACAGATAAAGCCTCTTGGGCAAGCCTCTCAGTCACTCGTGACTCTACTCTCATAAGTCAATGCTCACACTCAGCACTCTCACTCATCAGGTACCATATAACAATTGATGCGGCGTGCAGCCCGATCCAATACATATATATGTATATATATTGCTGCGGCGTGCAGCCCGGTCCATATAACATACGCTGCCGCGTGCAGCCCGATCTATATAATAGTCGAGTGCGCCCACTGGGGGTGTACATTCTCCTAGAGGGGCTTCTATAGCCCAAGCGCTATATTGTTGCGGCGTGCAACTTGATCCAATATATATATTGTTGCGGCGTGCAGTCCGATCCATATATAATGTATATTGCTGCGGCATGCAGCCCGATCGAATACTATCCGCACATGCTCGGCTCTCGACCTCACTTATTTATCCTCACAAGCCACTCGGGCAACTCATCTCAAATCACGGGACTCAGCCCCAAAATACCTCTCAGAGTTTCAAAACAGTGAAAATAACAACAAGTAGAAAACATTACTGAGTTCACAATTGTTCTATCAGGATAGTGTGAGAATAGTGTAAAAGTACCTCTGAGGGTCTAAACAGGTCGGCACAATGCCCCAAACATGACTTAAAGTCCATAAGCAACTATAAATTTCTAAAATACAGGATGTCGTCAAGTTTCAAATCGAATACGCGGCATAATAGTCACTATGGGACATACTAAGTCACAATCCATATCGGTGCAGGCCCACACGGTCGTCACCTAGCATGTGTGTCATCTCATTTACCAAAACAACATAAAGTACAGGGGTTTCATACCCTCAGGTTTAGAGTTACAATCGTAACTTACCTCAAAACAGCCCAAAAGCTACTCCGTGTGCTCTTGCCTCTCAAATCGGCTCCCAAATGATTCGAGTCTATCAGAATTAGGTTAATAACATCAAAATATGCTAGGCAGATGAGCCCCAACCGAAAACTATCAAACTTAGGCACAATTCCCGAAATTTTCCAAAACCGGCCCCGATCCCACGTCTCGGAATTCGATAAAATTTACACCACGAGAATCCTCATCCTCCCATGATTCTGTACATACCAAGAACACTGAAATCGGAGTCCCGATGACCCCTCAAATTCCCATTTTAAAGTCTCTTGATCACAAGCCCTAATTACCCATTTTCCTCCCTAAATTCCTACCCATTTCATGATTAACAGTTGGAAAATCATCACAAACACAAGAGACGTGGTCCAAGTAACTTACCCAATCGATAACTTCAATATCCTCTGAAAAACACTGATCAAATCTCCAAACCCGTCCATACATGGTGAAGAATGGGTGAAATTTCATGAAGGCACCCCTTTTATACTCTTTGGCTAGTGGTCCCGCACTTGCGGCCACTTATGCGCACCTGCGGACCCGCACCTGCGATCCCAGGTGTGTATCTGCGCACTTTACTTAAGTCTCCATTTTCCGTACCACCGCAGGTGCGGCCTCCCCACCCGCACCTGCGACCCCTTCACGAGCTGCCAAACTCCGCACCTGCGCATGGGCCTCGCACCTGCGCATGGGCCTCGCACATGCGGCCATCCGGCCACACCAGTAAAATCGCACCAGCAGCAGCTTTGCTGCAAATTCACACGTCCAAACCTTCGTTGACCATCCGAAATAAATTCCGAGCCCCTCGGGGCCCTAACCAAAAATACCAACAAGTCTCATAACCTTATTTAAACTCAGCCGAGCCTTCGAAACACCAAAAACAACGCAAAAACACCAAAATCTCATCAAATTCAAGCTTATGAACTTTGAAATTTCTAATTTTCACCAAAGATGCCGAAACCTTCCAAAACACTTCCGATTGACTTGAAAATTTGGACACATATCCAAAATGACACTACAAACTTGATCTAACTTCCAGAATTCCATTTCGACCCGGATAGCCTATTTTCCATTGCCGATCGGAGATCGCCGAAAACTAACTTTCGCCGATTCAAGCCTAATTCTACACCGGTCATCAAAACCACATTCTGAACACACTCCTAAGTTCCAAATCACCTAACGAAGCTATCCATAAGGCCAACTTAAGAGAATAAGTGTCTTATTTCTCACCACGACCACTTCGAATCCAAACCAACCAACCCAACAAAACACACAAGAGCTGAACCACACAAAATGAAAGCAAACATAGGGGAAACGGGGCTAAACTCTCGGAACGACCGACCGGGTCGTTACATTCTCCCCCACTTAAACATATGTTCTTCCTCGAACGCTCCAAGACTTGTCCTCCAACACCATCAAACTGCGGCATAGCCTACGATGGACATACTCGGGGGTGATCCCACGTCACCCTATCCCATATAGGTCCAACAGCACAATACATTTGAAATTTTGAAATCCAATCCTGACCCATAAACCTTAGAACTAAATTTCCACTTCTGAAATAATTTACAAGACCAAAATTCCACAACTGTAAACTGAATAAGTCTGAACACGATGTATCAAGCCATATCTGTAATCCTAGATGCAATCACACAATATACCACATGACTCAAACACTCGTGGCGATAACTCCTAATCACAATAGCTGCTCAAAACAACCCAATACTTGTACATAACCTCTTATCAGGAAATGCCTCTCTCCAACACTTTCATATACTGTCGATGAAGAAAGAAACACGTAGAAACTAGTAACCATTCGTCCGATCAGTCAGACATGAAGCTCCCCCTTCCCAAACAGGAATTATAGCAGATTTCTAAGCTGACTCCCGATATTTATCCTTCCAACTGTGTTGTAGAAAATTCTGACAGTATTCATTCTAGGTCCAATGACCTCTTCTCATCCAACACGACCACTCTGATGACATGACACATCGATACAATTCGAAGCTATAACCTGTGCAACTCGTGCACTCAATAGAAACATCCCAATGTAAAAAAATTATATAAAAGATTCACACGAGAGGACCATCCCGCCATAACAATTACCGTCACAACACCATTCTAAGAGCCTGACAGTCATCAAAAAGTCGAAACACACGAATATGACACCAAGGATCATACACCCACATAACTCCGCTACAATGTGTGATCCCATCCACATGCTGGTCCACATGAAATACTTTGAGTTACCTTGCTCAAAATGAATAACCATGCGCAATTCGACATCAAGTACTCAAAGTGTGTTGCCATAACCACGAGGAAATCGGACGATACCATGCCACACGAATCAGAAAGAACATAACCAATATGTCTCAACCTTGCAATACCCAATTACCTACCTTACTCAAATCCCGCTATAAAGCCCAAATAAATTCGCACCATAAATGCATATAACCAATAATCACCACTCCTCGTAACACCGAAGGTAACTCATAGATCACTCCAGAACATGAATAAACTCAATCAAAATCGAATGGTACATTGCTCAACAATAGCAATTTGGAGTCAACAATTTCGACCCAGTGCAAAACACACACCCATACAGGGCCTACCAATGAACCCTAAATCAACTCTGGTCATATACAATAGACAGATGACCCTCCGAAGGTCCATAATGACTGAACCACAACACACTAACCCCTGGCTAACCTTGGATACGTCTCTACAGCCCTCAACTATGAAATCATCTCCTCATTCGAATCCACAGACTCAAAACCCTCCGAGCACACAATTCACTGTATCCAATCTCAACTCCGTCACCTAAATGTCTAATATTTCCCCAATACTCAGCCATCCCACGAGGGATACCCCTATAATTCGTCCGTATCACCAAGAAACCTTGAATATCAGCAGTCGATCCAACAAGAGAGCGTCGCAATACTAATGAAGCACCCTTAACTCCACGCATTTCCCTTTCTAAAATGTATACTCTGATCAAGCCACCCAATAGTGATATCATCCACCTAGTCATCTGAAACTGCTAATGCTGCCTAAGAATTTTGACCTCCCTTCCAGAACTGAACTATGACCTCACATATACAAATCTCAACTCTACACAACATACCACATACTCCATGCCATCCGATAGGTGAATATGAGAACTTCATGATCCCTTCCGAGCCACAAGAAACTATGTACCCAACTAGCCAAGAGTTTTCCATTTGGTCCCATTTAGAAATAAAATCACTATACATCACTTGCATCTCATGCCAATAGGAAATATGAATCTCTAACCGTGGTAGAAACCATCAGGAACTATCCGAATCCAATTTGTACAACACCAAACGGTCAGGACTGAATCCTTCTAACTCCACCAAGCTACGACGGTTACCAAAATCTAAGATCATTGCTAAGAAACACCTGTGAAAACCAATTACCTCATAATCACCCAAAGAACTAATCATATCTCTTATCATGCCGATCCGACCTACTACCAAGCTGTCCTATTTATCCAGGTTCCTTCTGACCTACCTTCAAATTGATACTTCTTCTTGCATAATACCGAAATTCTCAAGCCAGACTCACCACACGCGACCCAAGCATAAAACCATGTCGTCTAAGGCTCATAAGCTGCCGAATACTCTCTCAAATATCCCCAAAAGTACCATGTTAGAAATACTTACCCTGGCGAGACTTCCTGTGAATTTAAAGTTATTACCTTCACCTTCCTGATACTGATATACATAATCCATGATAAGGTAGAAACGCCACAAGTCCTGACACCCTCCAGCATAAATCTCAATTACACTGACCAATTAGACAGAATCGACCTGACCCGTTTGCACACTAACATACTAGGAAAGTAATCCACACACTTGAAGCAACAAGCAAATTCATACACTGCACCCACTACACCTTTTACAATTTCAACTCAATTATTCAATAGAACTCACCTACCCATAGGGTATATTACAGCATGTATCGAAGAATTTCCATTACTTGAGTCATTCCCAGACTCCATCTCTGCACGTCATAACTGATCCGCCAATATACCTCGAACTGAAACCAATATAACGCATAAATGTGCAATCAATTTATCACTAACAGACTCCCACACTTGGCTCAAAGCCAACGATCAAGACAAATAATAACTCACAATGCCCATAATAACGCAACCCGCCTAACAGCTCAAGTCATCTGCAAATCTCGCATTCACCATTGTAATAGTCATGCCAACTTCCACAAGCGATCTAAACTCAAATTACAAATATATCATTTACTGGTAGAAACAACTTACTACAGAACAACATAAGGATCACACACCCCAGGACAACCCACAGGAAGTACCCCTGCCTGCTTAGCCTCAAACTGATATCTCTCTATACACTTCCGAAGATCATAGCTATTACGCAGTCACTACACCCTTCTGCATTAAAACATAACCAATTCCTAACCTCGAGGCATCGAGATACGTAGTGTAAGAACCTGATGATGACGGTAGAACTAACACTAGAGCTGAGGTCAAAGGACTCTTGAGCTTCTAGAAGCTCTACCCACACTCGTCTGACAACATGGATACCCTCACTGGACACCACGTGTCCCAATAATGCTACTGAACTGAGCAAAAATTCACACTTTGAGAACTTTGCATAGAGATTTTCCACCATGAATCCTTATAATGCCCTCCCCAAATACTGAGTATGCTAGCCCTGGCTACGCGTATACGTCAGGACGCCATCAAAGAATACAGTAACAAAGGAGTGCTAATACGGCTGGAATACACTATTAATAAAATACATGAATGCTACTAGGGCAATGATCAGCCCAAAAGACATCACCAAGAACTCATAACACAACAGAAGGATCCGCTTCACTCCACAACTGAACAACATAAGAGTTCTTCCCATACACTCACGACTTCAGGCCATGGGCCAACTCCAGACAGAAGTCAAACACCCAATAGTTATTGCTACATATCCGGCCCATCCCTTTTTGTCACAATCAAACAATATGAACACATCTCACCCTCAAATCATACTCACCACATAGACATCCAATCACAAAGTCCCGTCAATAAGGACACCAACGGACATATAAGTCCCCAAATGCACAGCATACACAATCGAAATCTTAGCACTCAAGCCGCAGAATGAATCCAGCCTCAAGTCCTCCAGACTGGCCCATTACCAACATGCCAAAATTTACATCTCATCCATGGAAGCCACAAGCCGTCGATGCACAGTTGATACCAAGCGCTCTTGTGCACGTTCGAATACATGGAAGGAATTCAAGAGTCACGCTCTTGGCTGAATAAAATGGATTCGCACGACAAGAATTCAAGAATGTGAGATTTTCCTAAGGATTCTGCTGCCTCTCGAAGATAAGTACAGACGTCTCCGTACCGATCTGCAAGACTCTACTAAACCTGCTCATGACCGTTGAGTCCTATGTAACCTAGCACTATGATACCAACTTGTCACGACCCCAAAACTAAATTGGCCATGATGGCGCCTATCGTGATACTAGGCTAGCCATTTCACTGAAATTAACATAATGATTTTCCTTTTAATACATCAAATATCTGAATTTTTCATAATAGTTATGTTTCTTAAGCATTTCAAAACAATAAAAATGATTAGAACATCTAAACACAGCCCCAACATCTGGAGTCAACCGTCATGAGCATCTAAGAGGTGATACAGTCTAATACAAATCCTCTACTACAACAAGTGTAGGAAGTAATGTGAAATGACAGAGTAGGGAGGAGAAAGAATAGGCTGCGGACGCCGAGCAGCTGCCTCACAATCTCCGAACAATGCTCCAAATGGGGTAGCTAAACTATCACTCTGCCCCGGTACCTGAATCTGCAGACAAAGTGCAGGGAGTAACGTGAGTAAGCCAACTCAGTAAGTAACCAAAGTATCTAAAAACTTGAGTGTAGTGGCGAGCATTTAAATCATAATTTCACAAAATAAGTGCCAACAAAGGTAAATGAATCGGGTCAAGGTCTACATCGACCATATACTTCACAAATTCCAGTTATCCGTTAAAACTTGTATAAAACATTAGTCAACATTTATCAAAGAGGCTGAGTGTAAAGAAAAGTTAAAACAATAGTTTCATAAAAATATTAGCTACTCGGGCACGGTGTCACTCACAGATAAAGCCTCTCGGGCAAGCCTCTCAGTCACTCGTGACTCTACTCTCATAAGTCATTGCTCACACTCAGCACTCTTACTCATCAGGTACCATATACCAACTGATGCAGCGTGTAGCCCGATCTAATACACACACACACATATACATACATATATATATATATATATATATATATATATATATATATATATATATNGAGGTATTTTGGGGTTGAGTCCCGTGAGTTGAGATGCCTGAGTGGCTTGTGGGGATGACTAAGTGAGGCCGAGAGACGAGCATGTGAGGATAGTATTGGATCAAGCTGCACACCATAGCAATATATATAATATACATTATATGTCGATCGGGCAACATGCTGAAGAAATATACATTATATGGATTGGGCTGCATGCCGCAGCAATATATATATTGGATCGAGTTGCACGTCGCAGCAATATAGCACTTGGGTTGTAGGAGCCCCTACAGGAGTCTGTACAACCCCAGTGAGCGAAATCAACTATTATATGGATCGGGTTGCATGCCGCAGCGTATGTTATATGGATCGGGCTACACGCGGCAACAATATATATATATATATATATATATTGTTGCCGCGTGTAGCCCGATCCATATAACATACGCTGCGGCATGCAACCCGATCCATATAATAGTTGATTTCGCTCACTGGGGTTGTACAGACTCCTGTAGGGGCTCCTACAACCCAAGTGCTATATTGCTGCGACGTGCAACTCGATCCAATATATATATTGCTGCGGCATGCAGCCCAATCCATATAATGTATATTTCTTCAGCATGTTGCCCGATCGACATATAATGTATATTATATATATTGCTATGGTGTGCAGCTTGATCCAATACTATCCTCACATGCTCGTCTCTCGGCCTCACTTAGTCATCCCCACAAGCCACTCAGGCATCTCAACTCACGGGACTCAACCCCAAAATACCTCCTAGAGTTTTAAAACAGTGTGATAACAGTGAAAATAACAAGTAGAAAACATGACTGAGTTCACAATTGTTCTATCATGATAGTGTGAGAATAGTGTAAAAGTGCCTCCAAGGGTCTAAACAGGGCGGCACAAGGCCCCAAACATCGCTACAACCCATAAACAAGTATAAATTTCTAAATACAGGATGTCATAAGGTTTCAAATCGAATACGCGGTTTAATAATCTCTACGGGACAGACCAAGTCACAATCCCTATCGGTGCACGCCCACACGCTCGTCACCTAGCATGTGTGTCACCTCATTTACCAAAATAATATAAAATACCGGGGTTTCATACCCTCAGGTTTAGATTTACAATCGTAACTTACCTCAAAACATCCCAAAAGTTACTTTGTATGCTCTTGACCCTCAAATCGGCTCCCAAATGCTCCGAGTTTGTCTTAATTAGGTTAATAACATGAAAATATGCTAGGGAGACCAACCCCAATCGAACACTATCAAAATTAGGCTAAATTCCCGAAATTTGCCAAACCCGGCCCCGGGCCCACATTTTGGAATTAAATAAAATTTATACCACGAGAATCCTCATCCTCCCACGATTCTGTACATACCAAGAACACTGAAATCGGAGTCCCAATGGCCCCTCAAATTCCCATTTTAAAGTCTCTTGATCACCAGCCCTAATTACCCATTTTCCTCCCTAAATTCCTACCCATTGCATAACTAACAGTAGATAAATCATCACAAACACAAGAGACGACGTCCAAGAAACTTACCCAATCGATAACTTAAATTTCCTCTGAAAAACACTGCTCAAAGCTCCAAACCCGTCCACAAATGGTGAAGAATGGGTGAAATTTCACGAAGGCACCGTTTTTATACTCTCTGGCCAATGGTCCCGCACCTGCATCCACTTATGCGCACCTGTGGTCCTAGGTGCGTATCTGCGCACTTGACTTAAGTCTCCATTTTCCGCACCTGCGACTACCTCTTCGCACATGCGCTTCTACAGGTGCGGCCACCTATCCACACCTGTGACCTCTTCACGAGCTGCCAAACTCCGCACCTGCGCATGGTCTCCGCACCTGCGCATGGTCTCCGCACCTGCGGCCATCGCACCTACAGCTCCCCATCCACAGGTGCGGCCACACCAGTAAAATGGCACCAGCAGCAGCTTTGCTTCAAATTCCCAAGTCCAAACCTCTGTTACCCATCCGAAATCAATCCCGAGCCCCTTGGGGCCTAACAAAAAATACAAACAAGTCCCATAACCTTATTCAAACTCCGTCGAGCCTTCGAAACACCAAAAACAACGCAAAAACACCAAATCACATCAAATTCAAGCCTATGAACTTTGAAATTTTTAAATTTCACCCAAGATGCCGAAACCATCCAAAACACTTCCGATTGACCTGAAAATTTGCACACATATCCAAAATGACACTATGAACATGCTCTAACTTCCGGAATTTTCTTCTGACCCCGATGGCTATCGACCGAAAATCGCCAAAAACTAACTTTCGCAAATTCAAACCTAATTCTACATCGGACATCAAAACCACATTCCGAACACACTCCTAAGTCCCAAATCACCTAACAAAGCTATTCGAACCATAAAATATACATTCCGAGGTCGTTTACAAATAAGTCAACTTCCATTTGACTTTTCTAACCATAAATCCAACTTAAGAGACTAAGTAGACAATTTCTCACCATGACCACTCCGAACCCAAACCAACCAACCCAACAAAACACACAAGAGCTGAACCACACAAAATGAAAGCATCCATAGGGGAAATGGGGTCAAACTCTCGGAAGGACCGACCGGGTCGTTATACCCCATATTACGCCATCTTAGGTTGCCATGCCAAGACAGTTACTTTAGCAATGCATGAGTTGCGGAGGTTGGAGTGGAGGGGTTCCTCAGTTAGTATAGCTAGTCGGGTTATTTCTTTTCTGAAGGCTCGTTGTATGGTCAAGAAGGGTTGTTTGGCGCATCTATCTTATGTTTAGGACACCACCGCAGAGTCTCCGATGATTGATTCAGTGCTAGTAGTTAGGGAGTTTTCCTATGTATTTCCTTCTGATCTTCCAAGAATTCTGCCAGATGGTGATATTTATTTTTGCATTGACTTGGCTCCAGAAACCCAGCCTATAACTATTCCTCTGTACCGTATGGCTCCGAAAGAATTGAAGGAATTGAAAGAGAAGCTGGAAGAGTTGCTACCAAAGGGGTTTATCAAACCAAGTGTATCACCTTGGGGTGCACCAGTATTATTTGTGAAGAAGAAATATGGGACCATGCGGATGTGCATTGACTACCGCCAGGTGAACAAAGTTACCTTCAAAAACAAGTACCCTTTTCCCGCATCGATGATTTGCTTGACCACTTGCAAGGTTCTAGGGTGTTCTCTAATATTGACTTGAGATCGGGTTACCATCAGCTAAAGATTCAAGATTTAGATGTTCCGGAGACTGCCTTCCGTACCGAATATAGTCATTATGAGTTTCTTGTGATGTCCTTTGGGTTGAATAATGTGCCAACGACGTTTATGGATTTGATGAATAGGGCATTCGGGCCTTATATTGATTCCTTTTTTATTGTCTTCATTGATGACATCTTGATCTACTCTCGTAGCCTCGGGGAGCACGAGAACTATTTGAGAGTAGTGCTCCAGACTTTGCGGGAACAAAAGTTATATGCTAAGTTCTCCAAGTGTGAGTTTTGGTTGGATTCTGTGGCGTTCTTGGGGCATGTTGTATCAAGAGAGAGTATTAAGGTGGGTCCCAAGAAATTTGAGACTTTTCATGGTTGGCCTCATCCTACTTCAGCGACCGAGATCAGAAGTTTCTTGGGGTTGGCATGTTATTACCGCCGGTTTGTGGAGGGATTTTCATCCATTGCAGCACCTCTGACCAGATTGACCTAGAAGGGTGCCCCATTCTAATGGTCCAACGAGTGTGAGGCGAGCTTTCGGAATCTCAAGACAGCTTTTACCACAACACCAGTTCTAGTGTTGCCTTCCGATTTGGGTATATATACAGTTTATTGCAATGCTTCACGCATTGGCTTGGGATGTGTATTAATGCAGGAGGGACGAGTTATTGCATATGCTTCACGTCAGCTTAAGATTCATGAGAAGAACTACCACGTACACGATTTGGAGTTGGCCGCGATTGTTCATGATCTTAAGATTTGGAGGCATTACTTACATGGGGTGTCTTGTGAGGTTTATACCGACCAGCGCAGTTTGCAGCACTTATTCAAGCAAAGGGATCTCAATTTGAGGCAGCGTATATGTCTTGAGTTACTGAAGGATTATGACATCACCATTCTTTATCATCCGGGCAAGGCAAATGTGGTCGCGGATGCCTTTAGCAGGAAGGCAAAGAGTATGGGTAGCTTGGCATTCACTTTAGCGAAGGAGAGGCTACTAGCTTTGGACATTCAATCCTTAGCTAACAGACATATGAGGCTGGACATTTCAGAGCCGAACCAAGTTCTTGCGTGTGTTGTTGCTCAGTCTTCATTATTGGGACAAATCAAGGCTGGCAGTTTGATGATCCACATTTGTCAGTCCTCAGAGAGACGGTAATATAGGGTGGTGCCAAAGAGGTTTATATTGGCGAGGATGGTGTCCTGTGACTTCAGGGTCGCCTATGTGTTCCTAATGTTGATGGCTTGAGAGAGAGGATCTTAGAGGAGGCATACAGTTCATGGTATTCTATTCATCTAGGTGCTCAGAAACAAATCCACTATCGTGATCTGAGGCACCATTATTGGTGGCAGCGGATGAAGAAAGACATAGTTGAGTATGTAGCTAGGTGCCTAAATTGCCAGCAGGTTAAGTATGATCACTAGAGGCCAGGAGGCCTACTCCAGCATATGATTATACCTGAGTGGAAATTGGAGTGCATCACTATGGACTTCATAGTTGGGTTGCCACAGACGTTTTGGAAGTTCGATGGAGTTTGGGTTATTGTTGACGGGTTGACCAAGTGGGCACACTTCATTCCAATAGTCACTACTTACACTTAAGTGAGGTTGGCCCAGATTTACATTCGGGAGTTAGTTCGGTTGCACGGTGTGCTTGTGTCCATCATATCAGATATAGGTCCTCAGTTCACTTCGCATTTCTAGAGAGCCGTACAGAGTGAGTTGGGCACCCGTGTAGAGCTCACCACAGCATTCCGTCCACAGACTGGCGGGCAGTCAGAGCGGACAGTTCAGATATTGGAGGACATGCTTAGAGCATGTGTGATTGACTTTGGAGGACGGTGGATCGGTTCGTGCCCTTGACCGAGTTTTCTTAAAACAACATCTATCAGTCCAGCATTGAGATAGCTCTATATGAGGCTTTATATGGTCGACAATGGGTTATCCTATCGGGTGGTTTGTGCCTTACGAGGCCAAGTAATATGGTACATATTTAGTGAATGATGCCTTGGAAAAGGTAAAGTTAATCCAGGAGCGGCTTCGAACGGCACAGTCCAGACAGAAGAGTTACGCGGATCAGAAGGCGCGGGATGTGTCATTTATGATCGGTGAGAAGGTTCTCTTGAAAGTCTCGTCGATGAAGGGTATTATGAGATTCGGGAAGAAGCAGTTTGAGCCCCATGTTTATAGGCCTATTTGAGGTGTTGAGGCGTGTTAGGGAGGTTGCTTATGGGCTCGCTTGACCTCCAAGCTTATCAGGAGTTTATCCAATTTTTCATGTGTCTATGCTCCGGAGGTACCACACCGGCTTATCTCATGCATTGGACTTCAATACCAATCAGCTAGATAAGAAATTGGGCTAAGAGGAAGAGCCAAATTGCTATTGTTGACAGACATGATCGCCAATTAAAGTCTAAGAGAGTTTCCGCAGTGAAGGTCCAGTGGAGGGGCCAACTAGTCGAGGAGGAGACTTGGGAGATCGAGGAGGACATGTGAAGCAAATATCCACACTTGTTCAGCAATCCAGGTATGATTCTAGAACCGTTCCAGGATGAACATTTGTTTAAGAGGTGGAGAATGTAACGACACGAGCGGTCGTATTGCTTTCTAGAACCCCGTACCTCTAAGTAAGACTTTCCCTACTAGCTTTTACTTATTTATGACTTGCGGGGATGGTTGGTCCGGGGTTTGAAAGAGTTTGGGTTGAAATCGAAACACTTGGTTCCATAAGGTTGGCTTAAAAAGCCAAGTTTGACTTCGTCAATATTTTGAGTAAACGACCTCGGAATTGGGATTTGACAGTTCCAATAGGTTCGTATGATGGTTTCGGACTTGGGCGTATGCTCGGAGCGGGTTTCGGATGACCCGGGAGCGTTTCGGCGCCAAATAGTAAAAGTTGGATTCTTGAAGGTTTTAAAATTTTTATAAATTTGGTATGGAATGCATTTTGGTGGAGGTCTGAACGGAATTTCGAGGCCGGGAATAGTTTCGTAATGTCATTTAAGACTTGCACATAAAATTTGGTATCATTCTAAGTAGTATGAGTACGTTTCGGTACGTTGGAAGTAGATTGAAGAACTTGGAGTTCATAAATTTGATTCAATTGATTTTAGGGTGTGATTCTTAGTTTTAATGTTGTTTCGAGCGTTCCGAAGGTTCGATCGAGTCCGTTTTATAATTTCAAACTTGTTGGTATGCTTGGACGGGGCCTCGGAGGCCCTTAATTCCATTTGGACGTCGCGCGAGTTGAGTTCAAAGCTCAAAAGAGTTGCTGGTGCACTAGTTCTGGTGCGACCGCACCTGCAGTTGGACAGCCGCATGTGCGAGCTCGCAGGTGCGGCTAAAGCATCGCAAATGCGGCCCAAGGAGCGAAGCCCAGGTTACGTAGAAGCATAACCGCAGGTGCGATCACCTGTCCGTAGGTGCGGTCCCAGCCAGTCCAGTCCATTTCCGTAGAAATGGACAATTTTCCGTAGATGCGAGAGAGCAGGTGCAGTCAACGCACCGCATATGCGAATGTTGCTGAAGGTAGTGGACTTTATTTAATACGGGAGTTAGTCATTTTTGGCTCATTTCATTCCATTGTTGGACGATTTTAGATCTTCTTGAGAGGGGTTTTTCACCATGCTTTAGGAGGTAAGTAATTTCTACTCTAAGTGAGTTAAATACTTGAATTTTGGGTAGATTAACATGTAAAGATTAGTGAAAATCGTGGGATTAGAGAAAAACCTAGAGTTTGGCAAGAATGAGATTTTTACCACGAAATTCACCATGAAATATAGTGATAATCGTATATTTATGTTCCTTAAGTCATGGGTAACAACTTCTTTCGAAAAATTCGGGAATCCGGGCCCACCAGATGAATATTAGGAACCTCGCATTTAGGGTTGGGAAATTACTATAATAATTCGATAATTGAACTCTTTAGCACATATTGACTAGTTTTTACCCCATTTGAATAGTTATGGATCGTTCGGCTCTGATTTAAGGGTTTGAGTGCATTCTTGAGTTTGGAAGTAAGCTGTGGGACAAGGTAAGTCTCCTTTCTAACCTTGTAAGAGGGAATTAATCCTAATAAGTGAATTAAATAAATGTATGAACCTATCTGTGGGGGCTACGTACGTACGTGGTGACCAGAGTCTGTGCGTAGCTACTATTGTGTTATCGTCCGGGTAGTTTAGACCCATATCATGTTTTATTTGAAATGATTGCGCCCTTACCTGCTAAACTGATTACTAGAGTCATGTTAGAGTTTTATAAAGGACTTTTGAAAGAGTAAGTTCACCTATTTGAATAATTTATAGGCATACTGTAAAATGAAATATTGTATTTCTTTGAAAATATTTTCTATTCTGGATCGGGCCGAGCGCCTCGGTAGTAAATAGATGCATCTACGGTTCGCGCCATTCGACCCTCTGGCAGTGCATATTTTAATATTATGTTGGACCGGGTCGTACAACCTCGGCATAATTTGCGCATGTTATTTATTTGAAACTTCTCATGATTTATACTGCTTAAATGCTTTGAAATGTAAGTTGTTACATGATATGGCTGAGATTGACATGTCGTTTAAGAAAGAATATCTCACTTCTCCCTATTCTTAAACTGCTATTTTTATTCATGTTATTCATGCTTAGCGTAACACTTAGATTATTTTACTATTGGCCCTAGTAAGTGTCAAGTCGACCCCTCGTCACTACTTCTTCGAGGGTAGACTGGATACTTACTGGGTACATATTGATTATGTACTCATACTACGTTTTAGTACTGTTGATACCCAATTTTTCCTCAAATTATTTTAAAATTGCATATATACCTTCAAAAACATGTTTTCATAACAATTGGTATTCTTCCGTAATTTTCCCATATTTTTATTAATTTATTCAGTATTTCATTTCTAATAATTAATTATAAATTGCATTACAAATGATTTCAAAAATATTTCTTGACTTAATATATTATTGTTAATCCTATTAAAACAAAATTATTTCACAATCAGCCAAATTGGCACTCTTTAGCTATAATTGTAATAACTTTGCAATTATAGCCTAATCATATGTTTTATACTATTTTTATCCAATAATTAGTTGTTTGCATTCTTTAATACTTATTAATCATGTAATTTTATTTACTAAGCATCAATTTCATTTTTTGCAATTATCAGCTATTTTATAAATTATTTTAGTTAATTTTAATTGGGTATTTAATAGTTAGCCACTCTCTATTTAAATTCTAGCCTAAATCCAATCGGACCCCGACCCCAACTAAGTCTTCCAAAATACCAGACCCAGTCTACTTAGAGCCACCCGACCCAATCCCATTTTAATCTGGACCGTTGATCATTTCTGATCAACGGACCAGATTAGTCCTTACCAAATTAAGACCCTAGACGACTACCCCCTCCATTCATCCCCCCCCATTCGTAACTCAATCGTCTCTCTCTCTAGAACCTTCCCCCTTCTTTGAGCTCTGCCTCTCCTTCTCCGGCCACCTCCCTTGCCGGAAACTATGAGGTTCTCACCTCTCCTCGACCCAATGGCTCTGCCTTTCATGTCTGTGTCACTGATGGAGGATTTCAAGCGACCATGAGGCAGTACACTCCCATCTCCGGTCTCATGCCATGTTTTTCGGCCTCCTATGGACATTCGTCCAAACGCCAGTAATATCTAAGTCTCTCTTCTCTTTTTGGGTTTTCTCTGGAAACCCTAGTTCTAAGATCTTCCGATCTTCTTAGGTCTATGACAGATCATTGTTCAACCTGAGCTTTTCACCCATTTTTCTCTTAAAGCCCCAATGCTTTTCAAACAATTCTACATTTTTGAGAACTAGGGTTTCTTGACCCCTTTTTAAACATTTGATCTTCTGATTTTAGTATTAATATTGATTTCCAGTATGTTTTTAAAATGTTCTGCTTAAATCTCCTCATTTGCTCTTGAGTGTTCTGATGAAACCCTAATTTTAGGATTTATGTCTGTACTATTTATCTATATGTTCTTCTGGATTCTCTCTGAGTTCTATACTTCTTGCCGTAATTTTGTTGTTAGGGTTCCGATTTTCTATTGTTTCTCCAAATACTTTCTTAGGATTTCTCTGATTTTGTTCAATACATGTTTAACGATAAATAGGTCTGACTGTTTGCCTTATTGATTGTTCACACAATAATTTATACTGATTTTTGTGTAAACTCCTTAGACCTGTGATATCTTCCCTGAATATGTGACTTTGTGTATTTTCCTTGTAACTCTGTACTGATTTTCGAATTGTTTCCTTGTCTGTGTAATACTTTCCTTAGTTAGCATTGAGTTTCTGTGATTTTCAATCACATCCATGATTCTTGTGACTAATTTTCATAACTAAATTGTACTATACCCTATTTATATGCACGAATATGTTGTTGATTGTCTGACATATACTCTCCTTAATTATGTGTTATGTACCTAGACTTAATTGCTTGCTATATACCTTACTACTCTTTTTATGCTAAAGGTCAGTTTTATAGTTGATTATTTTCCTTATTTAACTCTAATTGTGCCGTTTGAATTATGAATCCCTAATTAAAAGGGAGTCTAGGTCTTTGATTGATTATGATTGAACATTATTTCTATAATTATGTTAAACTATTACTCCTTACCTTATTTCATTACTCGTTTTCAAAACTATAAATACTCTAGTCTTTCTCGAACACAGACACGAACTAATCTGTTCAAAATCTCTTTCACACAATTATAAAGACTCTCTACTCTCTCTTCTGTGCTAACTACTATTATTCTAAGTTAGCCGGCTGCAAGCCAAGGCTAACCATCGTGCATCTCCTACTTTCCTGTTTGTGTTACTGCTTTCTTCACTTCACTTGTATGTTCTAATTTAGATTTTAGTCCCCAAACCAACATGTTTCTACTACCGTTGTAATTCAGCATGCTTTTCTTTTACTTATGATTCAGCATGTATCTAGGATCCTGAACTCCCATCTGCATGTTAAGTTAGGCTTTATTTGTTTATGACCAGCATGTTTTTGTATACTTAGCACCTACTTCTTACATGCCTATGACTGGTACATTAGTTTAATTATGGTCTTAGTTGTTTTAGGTGTTAATCCAACTTAATACTTTACTGTACCCCTAATCCTCTAGACCCTTAGGAATTTCTGATTGTATGTCTATATGTGTACCTTCCTGCTACATGTCTGCCCTCACATGCTCTGTATTTGTCCCTCAAATCCCATTACCCCTGTTTGTGATTATTGGACTATCCTTGGTCCTTTGTATGATGTTAAGCTTCTATTTACTTCTTCAAAACTGTTTTCTTACTTACCCTTTCTCAAAATCGTTTCTTACTTAAACCCCTTTAAAAAATAAAAAACACTCTCACATATACTCTTAGAAGTCTAAGTTCATCCCCAATCATGTGAGAACTACTTTGGGGACCCTTTGGATTCCCTCTGAACTCTGACACACAAAGCTGACACTTCCCACACTACACATGTTTAACTCTTTGGCTATTTCTGGGTGTGAGCACTGCCCAGGAGCCCTTGAGGTCCTTAGGGAACTTTGACACACCCAGACTATGAAAGGCTATGAAACACCAAAGGAATTGAGGTTTGGAAGAGCTACGCCTAATTGAAGGCTCCCTATAGAAGTAACTTCTTATTTTTCCTTTGGTTGTGTAATTCATAATTCTCGGCCTGTAATAATTTGTAAACAGATTTTGGGAATGGATAGTGGAAAAGGGAGGGTAGTTATATAGGTTATCCATGTTAAGGGGTAGATACCATGCTTTCTAAGTTTACATTTCTTACGTGTGCACTAGAAATTCATGCTCAGGGCCGATTGTATGTGAGCATATCATGCATTAGATATCATTTTCCTTATGTCCATGTTTACTGTTTCATCATCTTATTATGGCATTGTCATATAGAAATCATGCTTTAGTATTAAATGTTAATATAAACTTGTCATTCATGTAAACCAGTTCTAACATCGATGTAATGTTGTGGTACACCTAGGAATCATGCTTAGGATAATAATGAGCTAACGAATAAGTCATCCTCATACTTGCTGCATAGTATGTTCAAATACTGTGACTTCATGTATTTAGAAATCCTGCCTAGGAATTCTGCATATCACCCATTCTCCATCCCTAGGTGTGCATATTAGATATCATGTCTTAGGACCTCATTCAACACCTAGTTTAACTACTGACTGCATGAAAAAGGCCCCTAAGAATAATTTCACCATGTTTCCAAACAAGAGGTAATAGTTCTGTATTTTGCAACATCTAAGTGCAACATGTTTATGAAAACTAACTTGTAACAGTTTCTTTAATAATCTGGATAATTACTGAGTATTTTCATATGCTTAAGCAAGCTTAGGTGTTAAATGTATTAAAACTGGAAGCATACTCTTTATACCTGGTGCTTGACTATTAATGGTTATAATTAGTAAGAAACTGATAAAATTCATCTTCTGAAATCAGTAATAAAGCTGCCTCACTATTGCATTCTCATCTAGATATCATGCCTTAGGTTCTGAAGTTAATAAAGCCTTACTTGTGTTTGAGTCGTGCTAATCATGGGCATAATATGTGGAGGAATACTTGGGCCTCGTATCTTCTCTTATTTTTTTTCCCTTATCTAAAATCCTAATTGTCGTTGTTTGTCGCTTAGAATCTTGTCCTTTAAACCTAGGGGTCAACCTAGTTCTTCCTTTTAGGATAGTACTCCTAGCCTCCTCCAGGACTGATAGGATGGGACAGGTAATAGCACGCAATAGAATCTGTGACCAACACACGCTTTAATTACCTTCATGGGGTGGGAAGGGTAGAATATGATTATGATGACCGGTGCGCTAATACCACGTGTAGCCCCTCTTTGAGGAGTGATTACCGGGTATTGCATTGATATGATCCATATTATTATAAACCTAGGACACCTGTATACGCTAGTGTTTTCTAAACATCTGCATGCTTAAGATTTAAATCCCCTCTTATTTGAGCCTTTACTTGTTATTTGCTAGTTGTACAAATTCACGAAATCATTTGGCCGGGAACCACACTTGTGGATCCTGAGGGATGCCTAACACCTTCCCCTTAGGATAATTTCAAGCCCTTACCCAAATCTCTGGTCAGCAACGTAGTTATAATTGAACCCCTTAGGGGCCCTAACACACCGTTAAAATCGTTAGGTGGCGACTTTTCAAAATATGCAAACCCCTTTCCCAAAAGGAAAGAGTTGTCCTAACCAATGTCATAAACTCGATATTTCGAGAGGAACAAAAGGGGGCACGATAGGATGGCGACTCTGCTGGGGAGTTATCTAGGCTTTTACCATTTCAAACAGCTTTGTGAACTTGTCTTTACTTTGTTAATACTTGCGACCTTTCCCTTTTCCCCTTTTTATGTGCAATTACTTGTCTATTTCTTTTAGCATTTATTTGTTCTTCAAAAGTAACTGACATGCTCTTTCTGCTTCCTTCCTTTGTAATCGCTTTTAAATTATAAACTACTGTATTTAGTGCTTTCATAATGTGAAAATACATGACAACGTGTCTTTAATGCTTATTTATTGCATAATCATGCTCAACATTCATACACCACTCGTGCCAAACAAAATACTATAGAAACACTTCATGAGTGGTTGCTCCCTTCCTATATTATCACCCACTAAATTCAGAAAGGCTTAATTGCGGTAAAACTAGTCGATCAGCGGTGCAGTCGACGGTTTCGTGTCTTTTCCCATTGAGTTTTCCGCTAGAGGGTACCAGTCTATATCCCCATAGAAACCTTCCTCCGTTATGTTATTTCATGCACCATGGTCAAACCTAGTCAAGCTAAAGTGTCGTTCGCACGATAGCTTTTAAGATAGCCTTATCCAAAAGTCCACCGGGTTTCCCTAAAACCCAAACGGACGCCCTCACATTCTGTGCATTTATTTGGAGAAGTAAATGCTTCCTGCTAATTATTGACCTTAAACAGTCGAGTCTGGTGGGGGTAAGGGCCTAACCTATTTGTTTTGCAAAAAATAAATTAGGCACGAAGTCCCCAGATTCGGCATGGTCTCCAACATCTACCAAAACCTTTGAGTTAGTGGGAAGATCTGCACTCTAGCGACAAAGATATCGTCAGGAAACACTTGGGTAATCTACCATCTCTTCTGGAAATCCAGCCTAACAAATTGATAGTAGAGGATGCTATCCTGTTTTGGGATCGTGAAAGGTCCGTGTTCCGCTTTGGGAACATCGAAATGGCACCGTTGATAGAAGAGATAGGAGGGTTGGCTAACCTAGTATGGGAAACTCCGGGGTTGCTGATGCCTGAGAACTGCACGAGCAAAAGTTTCCTCAAAATGATGGGTCTGAAAAAGGACGCGGAATGGTAGTTTGGAGGATTCGTACATTATTTTTGACTACTTGTACAAAAGGTTCCTCCGGTGAATGCTTCTCCATATTGATAGCTCCTTCCGGGTCGACATGCTTTGGTTTGCAACGAGCATACCACTTCCTTGATTGTGGTGGTATGCTGTTGATCCCATATTCTCTTTGGCCAGCAGGTTGCTGCCTCATAGCAGCTACAGCAGCTACTGCTTCCTCACGTGTCATGCTAGATTTAGCATCTACTCCTTTTCTTTTCTTTTGAGCTGGTGGAGGTTTTGATTTGGTTGTCGGTGGGT
>ML429566.1:0-15503 GCA_005239525.1 Nicotiana knightiana
AGTTCTTAGGCCGAGTTTTGGGATTTTGATCGAGATTTCAGTATCAGATTGAGTGAATTTGGTATGGTTAGAATCCGAGTGAATGGATGTTCGAAATTTGTGACTTTTACCCGATTCCAAGATGTGGGCCCGGGGAGGCTTTTGGGCGTTTTTCTATTTTCTTCCCTTAGCTTCGAATTCTTTAGCTAAAGTAGTTACTTGTAGTTATATTTACATTATGCAATTGATTTGATTAGATTTCGGCCATTCGGAGTTGGATACTCGTGGCAAGAGCGTGGTTTCAGATTTATTTGAGCGGTTCGAGGTAAGTGGCTTGCCTAACCTTGTGTAGGGGAACTTCTCCTTAGGATTTTTGGTACTGTTTGATGTGTGAGAGCCGTGTACGCGAGGTGACAAGTACATAACAATTTATTGTTGTAAAAATTCTATTTTTCTCTAAATCATAAACTGTTTTTCCCTTAGTTGAACTGAACTACTATGTTTAATTACCTTGTCTAGATTAGGAAAGCATGTCTACGTGTTTTGACTGTCTATTTGAAATTTTGTGCAGCATGTTTAGTGAGATTTCTGTTTTCCTTGGTTGCATTTAGTCTAGACTATGCATTTCAATGTATAACTGTCATGTCATTGTTGAGCTACATATTTATTTTGGGACTACGGACGTATTCTGAGAGATCCCCCTGCATTGCATATTTACTTTGGGACAACGGATGTATTCCAGGAGATCCCCCAGTAGTGCATATTTATTTTGGGACTACGGACGTATTCCGGGAGATCCCCTTGTACTGTATATTTACTTTGGGACTACGGGGCGGTATCCCGGGAGATTTCCCTGTTGTTATTCCTTGTTCTGATCTGAGGGCTTTCTTTGACTTTTATTTTACTGTAGATTCTATAATAATTTTCTATATATATATATATATATATGTTACTGCTTTCATTCATTATATTTATACCGGTAGGGCCCTGCCCTGACCACGTCACTACTTAACAGAGGTTAGGCTTGGAACTTACTGGGTACCATTATGGTGTACTCATTCCCTTTCCTGTACATGTTTTCGTGTGCAGATCCAGGTACGACCTATCATCCTCGGGTGTAGTACGTGCTTGCTGATTTAGGAGACTTCAAGGTACTTCTCCTCGCGTCCGCGAACCTCGGAGTCCCCTTCTACTCCCCCGCGTAGAGATTTTCTCTTGTTTTATTCAAACATTTTGTATAGAGCAATATAACTTATAGAAGCTTGTGATCAGCGACATTCCGGGTTTTGGGAGTGATGATATTGTATATGCCGAGTGGCACTATCCCTGCCTTATTAAATTATGCTATTTTGGCTTTTATCTGTATGTTTCTTTTCATTTTCCGCAATAATATGCTTCCCTAGTCATAGAGACTAGGTGTCGTCACGTCACCTTTCGGGAGGGGGGGGGGGGTAAAATGGGTCATGGCAAGTTGGTATCAGAGCACTAGGTTCATAGGAGTCGTGAGTCACAAGCCGGTTTATTAGAGTCTCCCGGATCGGTGCGGAGACGTCCGTACTTATATTTGAGAGGCTATGTAACTGTTAATAACAATCATACTTCTTTTATTTCCTTGTCGTGCGAGTTATTGACATCAAAAATTTCTAAAATTTCTATTCGATTCTTTCTCACAGATGGTGAGGACCCGTACCGGGAGGACCGACGATCAGGCACCCGAGCCCTTTCCAGAGCCGCCAGAGGCCGGAGTCGGGGTAAAGGACGACTACTCGGTGCAACCCGAGCACCTGCAAAAGCTGCGACAGAGGAGCCCCTAGCAGCTGTAGCTGGAGGGCCGGCACCGGAGATTCCTATAGCTGCTCCAGCCTTCTAGGAGACCTTGGCTCAGTTCATGAGCATGTTCATCACTTTGGCTCAGGCTGGGTTGATTCTGATAGCTCCTGCCACATCTCAGGCCGGGGGAGGGGCACAGACTCCCGCAGCCCGCACTCCTGAGTAGAGGGTCCAGGTTGATCAGGCCCTAGAGTTTATTCATATGCCCCCAGTGGCTCCGGTTCAGCATGAGACCAGGGTAGCTACTTCTGAGGCAGAGCAACTCAGACTTGAGAGGTATAAGAAGTACCACCTAGAAGTACCACCCACCTATCTTCATCGGACTAGCTTCCGATGATGCTCAAGGTTTTCTTGAGAAGTGTCATCGCATTCTCCGCACTATGGGCATTATGGAGACGAGTGGGGTTTCTTTCACCGTTTCAAGCTGAGGGGAGCGGCATATCAGTGGTGACATTCCTATGAGCTGAGTAGTCCGAACGAGGGAACCTCACTCACTTGTACTCAGTTCTAAGAGATGTTCTTGCGTGAGTATGTCCCTCAGAACCTTAGGGATGCTTGGTGCGCAGAGTTTGAGCAGCTGCACTAGGGTGCTATGACTGTGTTAGAGTATGCAGTCCATTTCAGCGAGTTAGCTCGGGATACACCGGCCTTGGTTGTTACAATTAGAGAGAGGGTTCGTCGCTTCATTGAGGGACTCCACCCAGTATTTGGACCAGTATGGACAGGGAGTTAGAGATGGATATCACTTACTAGCAGGCCGTGAGTATTGCCAAGAGAGTGGAGGGAATGTTTGCCCGGGACAGATAGGAGAGAGAGGCCAAGAGGTCTCGAGAGACTGGTCATTTTTCAGGAGCTCGTGTGCCAGTAGCACGCCGTGGTAGGGGTTTTATGAGACGCCCTGTTCATTCAGCTATTCCAGCAGCCAACGGTGTTCCAGCTCCTCCTAGACCTCAGGAGCCTTATTATGCACTGCCAGTATCCAGTGTGCCTCCTTCCCGCGGTGCTATTACTGGCCAGTCCAGCAGGCCAGGTCTGAGCCAGTCTCAGCCACCGCGTCCTTTAAGTGGTTTTTTTGAGTGTGATGGTACTCGTCATATGGTTAGGGATTGACCAAGATACAGGAGGGGTGCACCTCCACAGACTTCTCAGCACTACGTGCTCCACCGGGTCCTCCGGCCATTCTTCCAGTCCCAGTTGCCGCTCTACCTACTCAGGCAACTCGAGGTAGAGGTCGGGGAGGTCGAGGTCTCCCTAGGGGGGGGGGGTCCAGGCCATGTACCCTTCCAGCCCGTTCAGAGGGCGTCGTTTCAGATTCAGTCATCACAGTTACTGTCACTGTCTGCCGTAGGGATGCATCAATATTATTTGACCCAGGCTCTACGTATTCATATGTGTCTTTTTATTTTGCTCCAAATTTGGGGGTATCTCGGGATTCTTTGAGTTCCCCTGTTTATGTATCTACTCATGTGGGAGATTCTCTTATTCTGGACCGCGTATATCGGTCGTGTTTGATTGCTCTTAGTGGTTTTGAGACCAGAGCCGATTTGTTATTACTTAGTATGGTAGATTTTGATGTTATCATGGGCATGGACTGTTGTCGCTCCATTATGCTATTCTTGATTGTAACACTAAGACCGTGACGTTGGCTATGCCAGGCTTACCGTGATTAGAGTGGAGAGGTGCCTTAGAGTATACTCCCCATAGGGTCATTTCATTTCTTAAGGCTCAACAATTGGTTGAGAAGGGGTGTGATGTGTATTTGGCCTATGTGAGAGATGTCAGTATTGATACCCTTACAGTTGAGTCAGTTCCATTAGTGAGGGACTTCCTCGATGTGTTTCAAGCTGATCTTCCGGGTATGCCTCCCGATAGAGATATTGATTTCGGTATTGATTTGTTGTCGGGCACTCATCCCATATCTATTCCTCCTTACCGTATGGCTCCTCCTTATTGTATGGCTCCTCCTGAGTTGAAGGAGCATTTGCAGGAGTTACTTGATAAGGGCTTCATTAGGCTCAGTGTGTCACCTTGGGGTGCTCCGGTCTTGTTTGTGAAGAAAAAGGATGGTTCTATGCGTATGTGTATTGATTATCGCCAGTTGAACAAGGTTATAGTGAAGAACATTATCATTTGCCTCTCATAGATGATTTTGTTTGATCAATTACAGGGTTCCAGGGTGTTTCCAAGATTGACTTGCGTTCTGGCTATCATCAATTGAATATTCAGGAGCCGAATATCCCGAAGACTGCTTTTAGGACCCGATATGGTCATTATGAGTTTTTTGTCATGTATTTCGGGCTAACCAATGCCCCAGCAGCCTTTATGCATTTGATGCATAGTGTGTTCCGGCCTTATCTTGACTCCTTCGTCATCATGTTTATTGACGACATTCTGGTGTATTCTCGGTCTCGAGAAGATCATGAGCAGCACCTGAGGACTGTGCTTCAGACTTTGAGGGAGAAGAGGTTGTATGCAAAAAATTTTAAGTGTGAATTCTGGCTTAATTCAGTGGCATTTTTGGGTCACGTAGTATCTTGTGATGGGATCAAGGTAGATCCGAAGAAGGTGGAGGCAGTGCAGAGTTGGCCTCGACCATCATCAACAGTAGTTTTCTTGGTTTGGCGGGATACTACCGTCGCTTTATAGAGGGGTTTTCATCTATTGCAGCACCTATGACCAGACTGACCCAGAAGGGTGCTCCGTTCAGGTGGAATGAGGAGTGTGAGGAGAGATTTCAGAAGCTCAAGACAGCTTTGAATACAACCCAAGTATTAGTATTGCCTACAGGTTCAGGATCTTACATTGTCTATTGTGATGCCTCGAGGATTGGCCTTGGAGTAGTATTGATGCAAGACGGTAGGGTGATTGCCTACGTGTCCAGACACTTGAAGGTTCATGAGAAGAATTATCCTATCCACGATCTTGAGTTTGCAGCTATTGTGCACGCCTTGAAGATCTGGCACCATTATTTGTACGGTGTTCCTTGTGAGATCTTGACTAATCATCAGAGTTTGCAGCACCTGTTTAAGAAAAAGGATCTTAATTTGCGTCAGCGGAGGTGGTTGGAGCTACTTAGTATTATGACATCACTATATTGTACCACCTGGGGAAGGCCAATGTAGTGGCCGACGCCTTGAGTTGTCGGGCGGAGAGTTTGGGGAGTTTGGCATATCTTCCAGCAGCAGAGAGACTCTTAGCGTTGGATGTGCAGGCTTTAGCCAGCTATTTTATGAGACTGGATATTTTAGAGTCGTGCCGAGTATTGGCTTGTGTGGTCGCTCGGTCTTCTCCTTATGACCGCATCAGGGAGCGCCATTATGATGATCCCCATCTTCTAGTCCTTCAGGACAGGGTTCGGCAAGGTGATGCTAGAGATGTGACTATTGGTGATGATGGCGTGATGAGGATGCATGGCCGGATATATGTGCCCAATGTAGATGGGATTCGGGAGTTAATTCTTTAGGAGGACCATAGATCGCGGTATTCCATCCATCCGGGTGCCACGAAGATGTACCAGGATTTGAGACAACACTATTGGTGGAGGAGGATGAAGAAGGATATCGTTGGGTTTGTAGCCAAGTGTCTCAATTGTCAACAGGTTAAGTATGAGCACCAGAGACCGGGTGGCTTGGTTCGGAGGTTAGAGATCCCAGAATGGAAGTGGGAGTGAATAACCATGGACTTTGTAGTTGGACTCCCACGGACTTTGAGGAAGTTCGATGCTATTTGGGTGATCGTGGATCGGCTGACCAACAGCTCATTTTATCCCAGTGTTGACTACTTATTCTTCAGAGAGATTGGCTGAGATTTATATTAGAGAGATTGTCCACCTTCACGGTACCGAAGTATCCGTCATTTCAGACAGAGGTACACAGTTCACATCATGGTTCTGCAGAGCCGTACAGTAGGAGTTGGGTACTAGGGTGGAGTTGAGCACAACCTTTCACCCTCAGACAGACGGGCAGTACGAGCACACGATTCAGATTCTTGAGGATATTCTCTGTGCTTGTGTGATGGAGTTTGGAGGATCATGGGACCAATTCTTTCCACTTGCAAAGTTTTCCTACAACAACAATTACCAGTCCAACATTCAGATGGCACCGTATGATGCTTTGTATGGTAGGCGGTGTCGGTCCCCAGTGGGTTGGTTTGGGCCGGGCGAGGCCTGATTGTTGGGTACAGATTTGGTCCAGGGTGCTCTGGATAAGGTGAAGGTGATTCAGGATAGACTTCGCACAGCTCAGTCCAGACAAAATAGTTATGCGGACCGGAAGGTTCGTGATTTGGCATTTATGGTTGGAGAGCAGGTCTTGCTTCGGGTATCGCCTATGAAGGGCGTCATGAGATTCGGGAAGAAAGGAAAGCTGAGCCTGAGGTATAAAGGTCCTTTTGAGATATTGCGGCGTGTTGGGGAGGATGCTTATGAGCTTGCCTTACCTCCCAGCCTAGCAGAAGTTCACCCGATGTTCGACGTTTCTATACTCCGGAAGTATCACGGTGATCCGACTCATGTATTGGATTTGAACTCAGTCCAATTGGACAAGGATCTATCTTATGTTGAGGAGCCAGTAGCTATTTTGGACAGGGAGGTCAGAAAGCTCAGGTCAAAGAACATTGCTTCAGTAAAGGTCCAGTGGAGGGGTCAGTCGGTCGAGGAGGCGACTTGGGAGACCGAGCAGGATATGCGCAGCCGTTACCCTCAACTTTTCACTGCTTCAGCTATGTCTTTATACTCATTCGAGGACGAATGATTGTTTTAAGAGAGGGAGTATTTAACGACCCGGCCGGTCGTTTTGAGAGTTAAATCCCCGATCCCCTAATAACTGCTTTTCCCATATCTATTTCTGATTTTTTGACTTGCCGGGATGATTGGTTGCGAGTTTCAGAGTGTTTGGAGACACTTAGTCCCTAAATCAGAGCTTAAGTCTTAAAAATTTGGACCGTAATCAGAAATGTGTGAAGACGGTTCCTGAATGGAATTCCGTCAATTCCGTTAGCTCTGTTGGGTGATTTTGGACTTAAGAGCGCGTCCAAAATGTGTTTTGGAGGTCCGTGGTAGATTTATGCTTGAATTGGCAAAAGCTGGATTTTTGGCGATTTCGGCCGGTAGTGAAAATTTTGATATCAAGCCCAAAATGGAACTCCGGAAGTGGTTGTAGGTTCTTAGAGTCATTTGTGATCTGTGTGTGAAATTTGAAGTCATTCGGACTAGGTTTGATATTTTTCGACGTCGTTTGTAGAATTTGGAAATTTCAAAGTTCATTAGGCTTGAATCCATGTGTAACTCGTGTTTTTGATGTTGTTCGATGTGATTTGAAGGCTCAACTAAGTTTGTATGGTGTTTTAGGATTAGTTGGTATGTTTGGTTGAGGTCCTAGGGGACTCGAGTGAGTTTCGGGTGGTCAACGGATCATTTTGGACTTTGGAAAGATAGTAGATTTCTGGTGTTTTTGTTGCAGAGATTTTTTCTTCGCGTTCGCGAAGTAGATCTCGTGTTCACAAGGTGCGGCTAGTGGAAGCATCAGGAATGCGAGGAGTTGAACGCGTTCGCAAAGAGGAAAGATGGAACAGCTGGAACCCAAGGATTTCTTCTACGTGTTCGTGTAGAGGACCACGTGTTCGCGAAGGATTTGGTAGGTGAAGCTACGCGTTCGCGAGAGGATTCTCGCATTCGCAATAGAGGAAATTTGAGCAGTGGATTTTTTTGCTTCGCGAACGCGAGGCTTTGACTGCGTTCGTGAAGAATGGTGTGTCTGGGTGGAATTTATAGTTCAAAAATGAGGGTTGAGCTCATATTTATAAAAATTGATTGAGAGCTCGGTAGAAGGCGAAATTTTGGGAGATTTTCGGACGAAGTTATTGGGTAATGATTTCTAACTCCTTTATGATTAAATTCCACTAATCTATGCTTAATTTTGTCATTAATTTCGGATTTTGGGGTGAAAATTGGGAGAAAATTGAAGAAAGTTCTTAGGCTGAATTTTGGGATTTTGATCGAGATTTTGGTATCAGATTTGAGTGAATTTGGTATGGTTAGACTTGTGAGTGAATGGGTGTTCCGAATTTGTGACTTTTACTCGATTCCGAGACGCGAGCCTTGGGAGGCGTTTTGGGCGTTTTTCTATTTTCTTGCCTTAGCTTTGAATTCTTTAGCTAAAGTAGTTACTTGTAGTTATATTTACATTATGCAATTGATTTGATTAGATTTGAGCCATTCGGAGTTAGATACTCGTGGCAAGAGCGTGGTTTCGGATTGATTTGAGCAGTTCGAGGTAAGTGACTTGCCTAACCTTGTGGGGAGGAACTTCCCCTCAGGATTTTTGGTAATGTTTGATGTGTGAGCGCCGTGTACGTGAGGTGATGAGTACGTACACGAGTTATTGTTGTAAAAAGTCCGTTTTACTCTAAATCATAAACTGTTTTTCCCTTAGTTGAACTGCACTACTATGTTTAATTACCTTGTAATATGAAAGTATGCCTATGTGTTTTGGCTGTCTATTTGAAATTTTGTGCAGCATGTTCAGTGAGATTTCTGTTTTCCTTCGTTGCATTTAGTATAGACTGTGCATTTCAATGTATAACTGTCATGTTATTGTTGAGCTGCATATTTATTTTGGGACTACAGACGTATTACGGGAGATCCCCCTGTATTGCATATTTACTTTAGGACTACGAACGTATTCCGGGAGATCCCCCAGCACTGCATATTTATTTTGGGACTACAGACGTATTCCGGGAGATCCCTCTGTATTACATATTTACTTTGGGACTGTTGATACCCAATTTTTCCTCAAATTATCTTTAATTTGCATATATACCTTCAAAATCATACTTTCATTGCAATTGGTATTTTTTATAATTTTACCATATTTTTATTAATTTATTTTAATTCAACTAGTGTTTTCATTTCTGATAATTAATTATAAATTGCATTACAAATGATTTCATAAACATTTCTTGACTTAATATATTATTTTTTAACCCTATTAGGATTTAATTATTTCACAAATTAGGCAATTTGGCATTATTTAGCTATAATTACAATAATTTTGCAATTACAGCCTAAATGTATATTATATACCATTTTAATTCAATAGTTAGTCATTTTATATTTTAAATATTAGTTAATTACCTTAATTTCACCTATTTAGCCTTATTCTCATTTTTTTATGTAATTGTTGGCTATTTTTATTAATTCTTTATCTGTTTAATTGGGTTTTAATAATTAGCCCTTCCCTATTTAAAATCTAGCCTTAATCGAATCTGACCCCAACCCAATTGAGACCAGCCCAATACCCAATCCAAATAACCCAATTAACTAGCCAATCTCTAAGCCTACCCGACCCAATCCCCATTTTTTGATCTAGACCGTTGATTAATTTTAATCAACGGACCAGATCCGTTCTTTCCTAATTAAACCCCTAGTGATTAACCCCCCCCCCCCCAATCTCTCATTTCTCCCTCTCATTTCACTCAGCCATCTCTTTGAATCCTCTCACCTCTCTTTCTAAACTCTCCCTCTACTGAGCCCTATCTCTCTTTTCTCCGGCCACCTCCTCGCCGGAAACCATGGAGGTTTCACCTCTCACTAGCCTCATGGTTCCATCCTTATCCTTGTGTCACCATTTTGGGGGTTCTCAAGTGAACCAGAGGCGGTTCAACTCCTACCCATGGTCCTTCATGCCATTTTCCGGCCACCTCCGGTCGTTCGAGTAAAATCTATGACCTTTGGGTTAACACCGGTAACATTTTAAGGCTTTCTTATCTTTTCTGGGTTCTCTTCGAAACCTTAGTTCTTTAAACCTTCTGATTATTTTAGATCTGCAACAGATCTATACCTATTATGAGTTCTTTCCATGTTTTCTTTAAAGATTCTTCAGGTTCCTAAACTATTTTTCAGTTTTCGAACTATGGTTTTCAAAATCCCTTTCACAACAGTCTTCTTTCTAATTTCTTAGCATTGTTTTATGATTCTACCATGTTTAAATGTTATTTGAGCGTTTCCATTTCGTTTGAGTCATTTTTGATTAAAAAAAGCCCCAAATGTTTTGGTTCAATATGTAAATCCGAGTTTATTTGAAATGTTTTTTTACCTGTTCTAGTATAACTACTCTGCCTTCATGGGTGTTGTGTGATTTTGTGATTTTTGCCCTATGCTTGCTGTTAGGGTTTTTGATACCTCGTCACTTTTGCTTAAATCATGATTGTCTGCTAGGTTCTTTAATTATTTGTTGTGTTCTGATGTGAATCCCTAGTTGTGTGATTAGGGTTTCTGACTTTTCTTAATATGTGTTATTCCGTTTAAATCAGCAACGTTTTTACCATTTTGAAAATCTTTGAATAACTGTGATTATTACTTTATTGATTTTACATAATATTCCCTACTGATTTCGGGTATTTCCTTACATGTGTGATATTTCCTTGATTGATACCTATTCCCTGTGTTTTGAATCTCACTCGAGATTTTCTTGTTGATTTCCAGAACTATCTCTTGCCTTATTTCTATGAATAAACCTGTTGTTAATTAGTTCTTATACACTTTCCTTAATTAGGATATTCAGTATTTAGTCTTAATCACATGATCTATACTTTTACTACTACTTATGTGTTAAAATCAGCTTCTCAGTTGATTTCTTTCCTTGTTTATCACTGTTTGTTACCGTTGAACATTGACTCCTTAATTAAATGGAGTACTTATATTAATTGAATTCTAATTAGAGCTTATTTCTATAACTATGATGAACTATTACTTGTTACCATATTTTTCTGCCTATTTTCAAACTATATATACTTCACTCTTTCATTATCACGAAAAAAAAAACACGAACACATACACACAAGCATACTCATTGCTCTCTCTTACTTTCCTACATATTCTCTCTTGCTTCTCTTATTGACTACTGGCTACTCAGTCGGCTGAAAGCCAAGACTGAGTAACTTGCTGCTCTACTATTCTATTGCTCTAATACATTGCTGCTCTATTGCTCTACACACTACTATCCTATTGCTCTACTTCTCTGCACACTAATGTTCTATTCTCACAATCTTGACTGGTATGTTTTTAGTTTAACTTAAAGCTTCAAAACAACATGTTTCTTTTGGTATTGCAGTTTCTTCTATTTCTACTATGCTTTTACTTATGGTTCTGTTGTGTACCCTGTAATTAGCATGTCTAATTTCACTTTACTAGTATGATTGCTAAAATGTCCTATCCTCCCTTAGATTCAGCATGTTATCTCCCCTAGCACACCCCTCAATCTGATTCTGTTAGTTTCTGGCCTGAACCTCTTTATGAAGAAATTGTTTATGTGGTTGTTAAGTGCGGTAATACCTTAGTACTTCTCTGGTGCTAACTTGTATGCAAATCTATACCTATGTGTGCCTTATTTGTCCCCAACTCCCTTCTTCCATGTTTATGTCTGTTGAACTGACTCTGTTCTTGCTCTGTGTTTGTTTTTTTAGCTGTTACTCTGATTGTTCTGTCCCTTCCTTTTCAAACTGTTAGAATGAAATCTTCTGTTGTTTCTTTTCAAAACTTATTTCATAAGCTATTTTCTGAAACTGTTTTTCAACTCAACTCTCTCAAAACTATGTCAAGCACTCTCACATATACTCTTAGAAGTCTAGGTTCTGCCCCTTTAATGTGTGACTGCTTTGGGATCCTTATGAGATCCCTCTGAACTCTGACACATTAGAGTTGGTCCTTCCACACTGCACTTACTAAGTATGGTTATGAAAATCTGGGTGTGAGCACTGCTCGGCATCCTTTGAGATCCTTAGGGAACTTTGACACGCCCGGATTATATGAAAGGCTGTGAAACACCTGCTGGCATTGAGAATTCTGGAGATTCTGGGCCTATCAGTAGGCTCCCTATAGTATAGCTTCTTGTTTTCTTATTCACTTCTGTAATTTAATAATTTTTTGTAAATAACTATTGGGGATGGATAGTGAAAAGGAAAAAGGGTAGTTATGCATGTTATAAATATTAAAGGGTAGAAACCATGCTATCAGGGTTACATTCCTTATTTGCGCAGTAGAAATCATATTTCGGAACAACATGTGCAAAGCATATCATGCATTAGAAATCATGCTATTTAGGCTTTATGAACACGGTTTCAGCATCTTGTTTCAGTACTGTCATTCATCACTTAGAAAATTCTGTGATAGGGTAAATAATGTTAATAATTGGTATCTTCTGCAATCATGTTTCATATTGCTATGCGCACTTAGAAATCATGTCCCTATGATAACACTAACAAACTGTCACTCTTGCATCTTCTGAAATCGTGCTTAATGGTGTAATTATTGTGCATTTAGAAATCCTGCTTAGGATTCTGTATATGCACCATTCTGCATCCCTACTTGTGCATTAGATACCATGTTTTAGGATTTCATTCATACTCGCTTAACAACACCTAGTCTAACTACTGGTGCATGTAAAAGGTATAAAACAACTTCACTCAGTTTCTCTAAAACAACTGGCAACAATTCCGTGTTCTGAACAATCTAGAACATCATGTGTAGGTAATAATTTGCAACAGTCCCTTTAACAATTCAAATAATTAGTATACACTGTCCCCCGCCTAGGCAAGCCTTAGGTGATTAAATTGCTAAAATTGGAAATATGCCTCTTTGTTATTATTATTTAGATACCATGTTTTAGGATCTGAATCAAAGACTTTAACTGTGTTTGAGTCATGCTGCTTATTTGCATTACCTGTGGAGGTATACTTGTGCATTTTCTCTGCTTTTCTGTGTTTCCCCCTAATTGCAGTCCTACATGTTCTTATCTGTCGCGTTAGTATTTTTCCTTCAAACTTGAGGGTCTGCCTAGAACATCCCTTATAGGATAGAAGTCCTAATTTCCTCCGGGACTAATAGGAAGGGACGGGTAACAACATGCAATAGAGGTAAAGACCAACACTCGATTTAGTTACTTTTACGTGGTAGGAAAGGGTAGAATATAGATATGATGACCGGTGCGCTAATACCACGTGTAGCCCCTCTTCAAGGAGTGATTATCGGGTATCGTATTGATGTGATCCATATTATTATAAACTTAGGATACCCTTTATATGCTTAGATCATAATCCTTTCAAATTCTAAACTTTTTTACTATTTTCAAACATCTGCATGCTTAAAACTTAAATCCCCTCTTATTTGAATCTTTATTTATTTGTTTGCTAAGTCGTACAAATTCACAAAAGCTGTTTGGCCGAGAACCAGACTTATGGATCCTGAGGGGTGCCTAACACCTTCCCCTTAAGATAATTTCAAGTCATTACCCTATCTCTGATTAACAACGTAGTTGTAAATAAACCTCTTTGGTGTCCTAACGCACCTTTAAAAAATCGTTAGGTGGTGACTCTCAAAAACACAAACCCCTTTCCCAAAAGGAAAGAGTTGTCTCAACCGAATGTCATAAACCCGATCTCCGCAAGGAAAGGGGGGGCGCGACAGGGACTACGGGAGAATTTTGGGAGATCCCCAACACTGCATATTTATTTTGGGACTACGGACGTATTCCGGGAGATCCCCTTATACTGCATATTTACTTTGAGACTAGAGGACGGTATCCCGAGAGATTTCTCTGTTGTTATTCCTTGTTCTGAGCTGAGGGCTTTCTTTGACTTCTATTTTACTGTAGATTCTGTAATATTTTCTGTAGTATATATATCTCTTACTGCTTCGTTCATTATATTTATACCAGTAGGGCCCTGACCTGACCTCGTCACTACTCGACCGAGGTTAGGCGTGGCACTTACTGGGTACCATTGTGATGACTCATGCCCTTTCCTGCACATAATTTTCGTGTGTAAATCCATGTATGAGCTATCAGCCTTGGATTTGTGTGCTTGCTGATTTAGGAGACTTCAAGGTACTTTTCCTCGCGTCCGCAAACCTCGGAGTCCCCTTCTATTCCCCCGCGTAGAGATTTTCTCTTGTTTTCTTCAAAAATTTTGTATAGAGCAATATAGACTTATAGAAGCTTCTGATTAGCGACATTCGGGGTTTTGGTAGTGATGATATTGTATATGCCGAGTGGCACTATCCCTGCTTATTAAATTATACTGTTTTGGCTTTTATTTTTATGTTTCTTTTCATTTTCCTCAATAATAGGCTTACCTAGTCGTAGAGACTAGGAGTCGTCACGACACCTTTCAGAGGGGTAAAATGGGTCGTGACAATTTTATATTTTGACTGTCACACCTCATTTTTCTGAAGGATACGGGATTTTTTCCAGGTAAAGTGACATTATTCGAAATGGGATTAATTATTTATTTTAAAGTCGCCACTTGGAATAATTATTATGGTGTCCCAAGTCACCATTTTATTTTAAAATCCAAATCGAGGAAATTGACTCTATTTTATGGTCCGCGAACACAAAAGACAAAGTAAGAAATTCTGTTAACCCAGGAGAAGGTGTGAGGTACTCCCGAGTTCCGTGGTTTTAGCATGGCCGCTCAACTATTAATAATTGGCCTAATTATTTGATTTATTACATGTCTACAACCTATTGTGCGTTTTTAACTTTCTAACCGCTTTTAATTATTTATTTAACTTCTTTTAGTATTTATAAAATTTATTCGAATAAGTCGTGATGTCGCGCACTCCTTGCTTTTTGTATATATTGCAAATCGCGTCACGTGAAACGCACCCGCGATTTATAACGTGTTTATTATATTTATTTGAAATTATGATCGAATCACGTGAAACACGCACTCGAATTGGGGATTATGTATTATGACTATGTCACGAAAACTTTATCTATAGTCACAATATTTTAATAATCGTGCCTAAAATAAACTACGAATGTTAGCTCACTCAAATATTTGTGATGCATTGTGGGGCATACAAGTTATGAATATCACTTTGCGGATGTAGTATACAATTTGATCACTAAAAATCATTTTGGTTTCTGGCCGAACTTATCTTACTATTATTATACTCAAACGCTGCCATGTCTCATTATTTTTCTAACAAGCTCCAGCTCCTCTATTACGATATAATTTTAATAATTAAACCCATCTCTTATACTATTAACAAACTATATTTTCCAAACATGTTACTACTAATTATTTTTACATTTCAACTAACAAACAAAAGAGAAGAAACCAAATCATGAACATTAAAAAATCTCCTAAACAAATATGCAGAGTATTCAAAACTTAAAACCTAAAGATCGTCGGGTGTGTTTGGTACGAAGAAAAATATTTTCTGAAAAATTATTTTTTAAGTTATGTTTAGTTGGTTTAAATATTTTGGAAAATATTTTCCTTATCAACTTATTTTCCTCTAATTGGAGGTCCTCTAATGAAGAAAAATATTTTTCTTATCAAGACAAGAGGAAACATTTTCCAAAACTCTTTCTCAACTTTCCTCACCCTATTCTCCACTCTCACCAATTCACCCCATATCCCCACACCCACCCACCTAACCCCACTCCATGCCTTCTCTCCAAAAAGATTTTTTTTTTTATCACCACTCACCCTACTACCCCACCTCCCACCCTCACTTTGCAAAAAAGAAAAATTACTTTTTTTTGTAATTTTAAATTTCTGCTTTTCGTTTTCTACACCACTCACCCCCACCCCGCATCTCCAACACATGCTCACCAACACCTACATCAAGAAATTCGAACCCAAGAAAGATTCTTTTTACTGGAAGTTCACCAACTCTGGATCTTTTTCAA
>ML429566.1:21301-68250 GCA_005239525.1 Nicotiana knightiana
CATATATATATATATATATATATGCACGAGGGGACATTCTGTGTCGTGATTGTGATGTTTTGTGCACGAGAACATTCCGTGTCATGTTTATGTTGTTTATGCACGAGGGGACATTCCGTGCCATATTTATTATTGTTATGTACGGGAGACATTCCGTGCCGTATTATGCTAAAAATATGCACGAGGGGACATGCCGTGCCGTTTCTCTTCACTATTTAATTCGTGTTGTTAATTCCCGTTATTATTTTCGGATATTTAGACTCTTGCTTCGTTCCGGCATTTCAGTATTTGATATCCCTTTTCCCCAGCATGTTTCCCCGTTATTGTACTTACTGTTTATTTCTTGTGGTTATTTTCTATTATATTTTGCTTAAACTGCACAGGTGATATTATTTGTCGTGTCCGAGCCACGTCACTATTTCGCAGAGGTTAGGCTCGACACTTACTCAGTACATGGGGTCAGTTGTACTGATGCTACACCTGCACTTCTTTATGTTGTGCAGATTACGGAGACGGACCCAGTGGGAATTGATCGAGGGAGTATCCTTCAGTCCACCAGGCGACACTAAGGTAGTCCTGCAGGCGTCCGCAGGCCTTGGCGTCACCTCCTATCTCTCTTCTTTTCCTGTCTTTATGTATTTCCGAGACAGTAGCACCTTGTTCATTCAGACCTTTATCTGTAGCAATCATAGACAGTCCGTGAAATTGTGACACCAGATTTTGGGAGTTGTTATTAAGGATTTTTGTAATACTGTTTAATTAAGATGTTAGACTGCACTTCTTCCGCATTCTTATTTCTATTTGTTCTTGTATATCACTTTTTAAATGTTAAATAACAAATGAATAAATTAGAATAACTAGTAACTTTGGTTTGTCTAGTGGGTTCAACGTTAGACGCCATCACGACCTGAAGATGAGATTTCGGATCGTGACAATTTTTTTCATACATATTTACCAATTATCTTGGACACACTGTTCACCCTATATAAATTGTTTACCAATTATTTTACAAGACAAACCAAAGTAATAATATTATTTAACTGTATGTGAGTTAAATCCTACGTTGAGTAAAATTATACTTGCAAGTGCTATGAATGAAATTAAAGTACATTAATGAGATTTAGACTTTTAAAAAAAATAGAATTCAATGAAATGTGTACATAAGCCAACATGCACATAGTAGGATTCAATGAGATTTAGACTTCAAAAAGAAAAAAGTAATTGTTTGTTGGTAGACTTCTTATTGGAAGTAGAGTTTTACAATTACAACCATTTAAAATATTTTTTCCACTTAGTTTGCTTTTCGTTTTATGAAACCTAAAAGATTTCAGAGATCCAAATTAGTTACTAATATACAGGACATATGGTACTTGCAATCTATACAGTAGGCAATCCTTACATATACAGTTATGTGCATGCATGCCATGGATAGAGAAAACAAATTCTCTCCAAAAGGTTATATATATATATATATATATATATATATATATATATATATATATAGAATTACTTTTAATCGCGAGAAAGAAATCTTTTTTATCGTCAATCAGTTAGTTGATCATGTTTGTGTCTTCTAAAATAAGTTGAAAATAACTTTCAAATTAGTTTTCTTCATAAAAGCTCTTAAACCTTTAAAGACTATGTGTTTTTGCTGAAACTAAAAAAGAATCATGATAACTTGTGAAGTTAACGTGATGAAATTGTAGAACTAGAACTAAACTTAAGTCATGTTAGATATATTGAATGGTTATTGAAAATACAAAGTGAATTTCTTTTTTTATTGAGTTAGCTATTTAGAATCAATATGTATCAATTTCAAGAGTTTATATTTTATTTTTATAACTCAAATATTATTTTTAATATAATATTTTACTCATGAAGATGGGTACACGGGTATCCCAAAGTAGTTCACTTAAAGGCATACAATACTCCAAGAAATTGAATTACATTGTTATATACTATTAAGGTATACAAAAATGTGAATTTTAAACCCTGATAGTATACAATAGTGACGGATCTAGAATTTTAAAGTCGTGGATACTCGCCGATAAAAAAATTAAAAGACAAGGAAAAAGAAGTTTAGTTATGGCTGTTATAATTGCCTATATAAATTTATTAAATCTTGTCAAAGATAATGGGTGCTTGAGCACCCGTAGATCTGCCACTAGTATACAATATAATATATGTATGGTTAGTCAGTCTGTATTGCTGTAAAATCAACAAAGCATTAAACTTTCTGAAATAAAACTAGAGCAGAAAGTTAATAGAAAAGTTTAACGAAATATATTTTGACTAACAGTATCGGAATAAATCGAGCCCACTGAATGCACAGTGTGTCCTTAAGAAAATTATTCCCCTCAAGTCTCGAATATTATTCTCCCAAGATAGAACGATTTAACTCACCAGCGTGTTGGTACCAAAAACGCCGATGTAACAACGAACCACTCAAAGGCTGTAAAACACACTAAAAAATATTGTGCAGAAGAAGAAGATTATCAGAAAATTTAGTAAGTAAAAATTCTGGGATTCAAGGCATATTTATAGACCATTTTGCACTGATTCTGAAAAGGTTTGCAACCTTTCAGAACAGCCATAGCTATTGGAACAGGTGGGAATATTGCGGGAAAATTAAAAAACGGATTTAAAATAATCCGGGAGAA
Organism: Nicotiana knightiana; assembly: GCA_005239525.1. NCBI lineage: Eukaryota > Viridiplantae > Streptophyta > Magnoliopsida > Solanales > Solanaceae > Nicotiana > Nicotiana knightiana. The sequence continues at coordinate 23,962 of ML429566.1, forward strand.
AACGGACCGGACCGGACCGGGTTGCGGATCATGGGTTATTCCGGATTGAATTTTCGTGAATTATGAAATTAATTAATTAAATAATTTGAAAGGAGTTTTGTCCAAAAAGATTAATCAATCAATCTTTGACCAAAGCCGAAGCCGAAGTCGAGCGACGACGACGGCGGGAGGCTTGCCTTCTTCTCTACTCTTTAAGAGCTAGAAGAAGAGCAATTGAATATATACCCATCAAAAGTCTTTTCTTCCTCCAATATGGGATAATGTCCCTTTGTCAATGAGGAAAACTTAAATATTTCATTTTTCCTCAATTTCCCATTCACCATCTTTAAGTTACACCAAGCTTAAAATTAAGCTCTACCAAGCTTAAAACCCAATACGTATTCCGCTGGTACTTTATAAATAATTTTTCTTAAATAAGTATGCAATGTAATACTTTTGAAATGGATATTTGAGTAATTTTTAGAATTTATAGGCATTTTGTGTAAATTCTCTAAAAGTAAATTAAAGAGTGTAACTCGATAAAGTTATCGGATATCTCGTGAAGACTTATATTATCTTGAAAACAAGTTAAGTTGCTCGTGCTTCGCAGTCAGACATGTATCATTAATTATAAATTTAGTTGATTTAGAAAACATAAAAGCTTATACATAAATTTATGATTAAAATATAGTATAAGACATACATATGCATAATGTAAATCAAATATATTAAAAAAATACATATAAGAAAATAAAAAAAAAAGGAATAAAAGTGTCACATAGAGGGAAGTTAACCTACATTTTATAGAGAAAAACAAATATGTAACATAACTCTACTAGCATGCCCTTGCTTTATATTTGTCCACAAATAATTTTATTTATTGTAAACAATATCATTTGTTATTAATAAATTTATAATTTAAAGGTAACTGTTATTCATAATAAGAAACATTTGGTCTCAAAAGAAACAAAAGAACAAAAGAAAACTTTACTCACTATAATCATTATTTACATGCGTGTGTGATGTGATCCATATATAATTGAGGATACGAAGGCAATCCCATAATAAAGGATGGCCTGTGTTGCGCATGGGTCCAACATGACGTGCTTTAAAAAAAATTAAATAGTATATGTATACGGTTAAAATCGAGCATATATGATTTTACGGGCTCGAGGGCCAACCTCGAGGTTAAGTTCATGTTGAAACGAGCTCGAGTTCGAAGAACACGAAGACCGAAGGATTGAGATCGGACACGATCGACAGCGAGTAACAGAATAGCGAGATATTAGCTATCGACCACAAATCTCGGCGGGATCTCGGGATTGACAGAATCGCCAACGGTTATTGATACCAATCATAGATTTTACTTCCGAAATTAGAATTATACCTTATTTAGGTTTCCTCTACTATATAAAGAGGAACCATGTTCATTTGTAACGATGAGGCATCATATACACACTTACTAAGAAATACAATACGATGCTCTTTACTTGTTTACAATTTACTAATGTTCTTGTTGTTCTTAACACTTGATCTCGAGCCTGTTCTGATTGAGGTCGACAAATTGCAACAACACTGGTTCTATTTATCTTAATCGTTTAAATTCATCTATTTATCTAGTCATTTACCAATTGGCATTGAATAAGATCGTGTATCCTTATATAACGACCCGACCGGTCGTTCCGAGAGTTTAGCCCCGTTTCCTTTATTTATGTCTTGTTATGTGTTATTCAGCTATATCATGTTGTGTTGGATTGGTTGGCTCAGGTTCGAAGCGGTGATGGAGAGAAATGAGACACTTAGTCTCCTAAGTTGGTGAATTAGTTGGAAAAGGTCAACCAGAAGTTGACTTATAGATAAACAATCTCGAAATGTGGTTTTTGTGGCTCAGATAGCTTCTTTAGGTGATTTGGGACTTAGGAATGTGTTCGGAATGTTATTCGGAGGTCCGTGGTAGAATTAGGCTTGAATTGGTGAATTAGGATTTTTGGCGATTTCCTGTCGGCAGTGGAAAATTAGATATCGGGGTCGGAATGGAATTCCGGAAGTTGGATCATGTTAGTAGTATCAATTGAGATGTGTGTGCAAAATTTTAGGTCATTCAGACGTGGTTTGGTTAGTTTCAGCATCGTTGGCAAATTTCGAAAGTTTAGAAATCCTTAGGCTTGAATTTCGAGTAAATTTGTTGATTTGAGTGTTCCGAAGGTTTGACTAAGTTTGAATAATCATTCATGACTTGTGGGTACCATTGGTTGCGGTCCCGAGGGCCTCGAGATGAGTTCGGATTGTTAATGGATTGATTTTGGCACTTAAAGAATGCTAGTGTGCTGCTGTTCTGTGATTTCGCAGATGCGGATGGGTGGCCACAGGTGCGATTGGTTGCCACAGGTGCGGAATTTGGGATGGTTGACATTCATCGAAGATACGGAGAAGTTACCACACCTGCGAGCCCGCAGGTGTGGCTGTTTGGCACAGGTGCGGAAAAGAAAAAGTTAGTGAATCACCGCAGGTGCGGACCTAGGACCGCAGGTGTGATAAAAAGGCCGCAGATGCGGCAATCGCTGGGCATAACCTATAAATAGAGGCCTTCGCGAAATTTGGCTATTTTTCCACCATTTGTGTTCAGGTTTGGAGCTTTTTACGAGGAATTGAAGAGGGATTCGTGGGTTAACACCTTAAGGTAATGTTTTTTGAACATAATACTCGATTCTATGTTGGTATTTGACTGATTAAGCATGGAATTAGTGAAATTTAATGGTATAAATTGAGGGGTTAGGGCTTGAAAATTTGAGAGTTTGATTTAAGGATTTTAGGGGTCATTTGTCGTCGGATTTTGATATATTTGGTATGTATGGACTCGAGAGAGTGTAAGGATTCTAGTTTTGTGATTTTTATCGGATTCTGAGATGTGGATCCAGGGGTCGGGTTTGGCCAAATTCGGAATTTGTGATGTAATTTGATAATTTTGATGTGGGCTTCACTCATTCAGCATATACTAATGATATAATACTGATTTTGGTTAGATTCGGGGTGATTTGTGGCCGAGTCGAGCGGCAAGGGCATTGCGGAGTAGAGTTTTGGCTTGATTGAGGTAAGTAACGCCTCCAATCTTGGTTCTGAGGGTTCGAAACCCCGAGTTACGTGTTACGTGATTAGAATTGGGTGATGCACATGCCAAGTGACGGGCGTGCACCGTGAGACTTGTAACCTGGTTCATTTCATGGCACTGTTTATTGGTTCTCTCTTGTTGATATCTGTGCTTCTTTCAATGTGACTGATGTGAACATTCTAGAAATCATGCTAAATATTATGTTAAGGCTTCACGCCTATACTGTTGAGACCCCAGTGGTCGTCCTAATGCGAACATGTTAGAGATCATGCTAGATATTATGTTAAGGCTTCACGCCGATGTTGTTGAGACCCGAGTGGTCGTTTATTGTTGTCATCTCATGTGTTTCATTGATATTATATACTCAGTCCTGTCATTGCATATTATATCATGTCTTAGTCTCGGTAATTGTTGTTTTGCACATTATATCATTGGTTCAGGCTTGTTCATGCATTGTGAGCCCATGTGAGCGAGACTGGAGAGTGATGACTGAGTGAGGCCGAGAGCCTGAAATTGAGTGACAGATATGGGATCGGGCTGCACGATGCAGCATGTTGTATTGATTATGCCTGGATCTCGCTTGTGTTAGCACTTGGGCTGTAGGATCCCCTCCGGAGTCTGTAACACACCCCCAATGAGCATAGTGATATTGAGGGATGGATCTTCCCTGGACATGGATCTTGTCCGAAGTGTTTATGCTTGGAGATGGATCTTCTCCATGAGCTGGATTGGCCTTTCTCCATCGGTACTGAGTGACTGAGGTCAGTGACGTGTATACGTATTCTGGGATGGATCTTCCCTGGGCCATTGAGCCATATACAGTACCGAGTGGTTGTGAGGTGTATCATCATCTGGAGATGGATCTTCTCCTTAGGGCTGGATCGGCCTTCTGACTTATGTATGATGTGTATATATTCTGGGAGGGATCTTCTCTGGGCCATGCGATCCATTTACAGTACTGAGTGGACGAGTATTTGAGAGTGGGAGTGATCACGCTCCACTATGTCTAATAAAAGACTAAGCGGGCGTTGCAAATATAATCCGGGGTATTATGCCCAGAGTCGATCCCACAAGGAATTTACGTATCAAGCAAGCTGTTTGAATACTCAACTGTCACTTGATGTTATTTAAATTACTAAAACTAAAGATTAAAACTAAAGATTAACTACGCTAAGGTGTAAGCAATTGTAATAAAGATCTACGGTTATGGTTTCCCTCGTCGGTGAATTTACTTCTCGGATACTTCATATAGCTTGATTATTTGTTTCTATCAATCATGAACACTCTATCTACCATAAATCTCTCTCAAGTAATTATGATAATTTACTAGACGCACTCTCTCAAGTTACGCTAGCTAGATTGCATTACAGNTATCAATCATGAACACTCTATCTACCATAAATCTCTCTCAAGTAATTATGATAATTTACTAGACGCACTCTCTCAAGTTACGCTAGCTAGATTGTATTACAGTTCACTTTAGATTGCACCCGAGGTATCGTTATCTCTAATCCAACCTCTAAACCCTCGGTTATGACTTTCATCTATACTCCGGGAGTGATGTTGTTCAAAAAACTACCTAAATATGCACTCTCTCTCAAGTAGATACATAATAAATAGGTACAGCTAATTGATGGACATTCAATTAACTACAACAAGAACGTAGTTGAATAAATAGAGATTAATCAACCAATCAGAATTATATTAATAACAGAATAAGTTCATCCCTTAAGGGGTTCTACCAAAACCCTAGATTAAAGAAGTTAACTAAACATGTTCAAAAGAATCAAATCTAAAATAACTTGCATAATTAAACTACAAAGTAATGAAGAAAATTTGTACAAATTGATGTCTTGCCGTCCGAATCCCTTCTAATCTCCTCTAAGTTGTGTTTTTGGGGTCTATATATATGTTTAGGACGAACCCTAAACGTGTAGGAGACTTCTATTCCAACCGGGAAACACTTAAACTCGTCAAAACTCGGAATTAACTGAACTTGGGACCCCGGGCGTTTGGGCTCAAACGCCCCCCTAAGGCCAGGGCAGGCCTGGCGTTTGGGCTCTAAGGCCCCCCTAACGCCAGGGGCTGCCTGGCTTTAGGGGCCAAACGCCTGGATAAGGCCAGGGTGTTCCCTCTTCGCCTCTTAAGCGTATTTTCGACGTATTTGCATCCATTTAGCTCGGTATCCATCTCCAATTCACCTACACATGAAATAAACTCCATTAAGCAAATAAAAAGTGTATTTTTATCATTAACGCACATAAAATGTAAGGCATATAACATGTTAAACTATGAATTCTAGCCTCGCATCAGGGAGCACATTGTGCATTTCATACTGTTGATGCATTGACATGTAGAATACGTCGAGGTATAGATGTTAAACTGTTCGGAACTGTGTTTATCTTATCACTTGAGCTGTCTAGTTAACTGAAAGCATGCCAAAATTTCTGTACATTTATTCTGTCATAAATATTGAGGTTTAGTCCGTCACTACCTCTCAGTCCACGGGTTGGGCTTGTTACTTACTGAATTGGTGTACTCACGTTACCCCATGCACCTTGTGTGCAGGTTCAGGTGCCAGGACTGAGTGAGAGCTATTTTACTCTCTTGGAGCACATTGGAGATTGCAAGGTAGTTGCACGGCGTCCGGAGCCTTGCCTTTCTCCTTCTTATTAGTCATTTTGTTTATTCTCAGACTTGTTTGTATTAAGGGAATAATACTAGATTTTGTGTTTCCTTTTAGTTGCTCATGACTGATGACTCCGGGTTTTGGGGATGTATTTAAATGTTTTACCTAACTTTATTTGTTTTGAAATGCTAAAATGGAAGATTTATGAAATATTGGTTAATATTGAATCACACGAAAGGTTTCTTATGTTATGCATAGTGAATTGGCTAGCCTAGTATCACGATAGGCGCCATCACGACCCAGTTGGTTTTCGGGTCGTGACAAGTTGGTATCAGAGCTCTAGGTTACATAGGACTCACCAGTCATGAGTAGGTTTAGTAGAGTCTTGCGGATCGGTACGGAGATGTCTGTACTTATCTTTGAGAGGCTGCATAATCCTTAGGAAAAATCTCACCTTCTTAAATTCTTGTCGTGAGCATCTGTTGATTCTGGTAACTAAAATTCGGGTGTTTCATTCTCTCACAGATGTTGAGGACACGTACTACCGGTCAGGATGGTCAGCCACCAGTTGGGCATGTGAAAGGCCGAGGCCGAGGTCGAGGTCGTAATAAAGGGAGGGGTGTAGCCCGCGCAGCGGACGGGGCAGTACCTATGGACCCTCCAGTTATTCCGGATCAGGTTCCAGTCGCAGATGTTCCAGTGGGACCGGCTCAGGCACCAGCTGTGCCTATTGTTATTCTGGGTCTTCAGGAGACCTTGGCTCAGATTTTGACTGCTTGCACCAGTCTTGCTCAGGCAGTCGCTGTTTCTACATCAGCAACTACTTCTCAGGCCAGGGGGTTTAGACCCCCGCCGCCCGTACACCCGAGAAGGTTTTTCAAGGACTTCAGACACCGGGGGCAGCCCCAGCCCAGCCGGTTGCACCTGTTCAGGATTTTGTGATTCCCGTCATGCCAGATGACAAGCAGCGCAGGTTGGAGAGGTTTGGTAGACTTCAGCCTCCGACTTTCAGTGGTACTAAGGGCGAGGATGCCCATGTTTTCTTAGACAAGTGTCAGAGGATGCTTCGTACTACAGGGATATTGGAGACAAGTGGGATCTCGTTCACTACCTTCTAGTTCTCAGGAGCTGCATTTAGTTGGTGGGAGGCTTATGAGAGGCGTAGGCCCGTTGGTGCAGCGCCTCTTACTTGGCAGAAGTTTTCAACTCTCTTCTTAGAGAAGTATGTCCCACAGTCCCGCAGAGAGGAGTTGCGCAGGCAGTTTGAGAAGCTACGTCTGGGTGATATGACGGTGTCGCAGTATGAGATGAGTTTTTCGGAGCTTGCTCGTCATGCTATTTGGTTGGTCCCTACAAAGAGAGATAGGATCAAGAGATTCGTGGATGGCCTCACATATCAGCTTCGTATTCTTATAACTAGAGAGAGGGTGTCGGGTGCTACTTTTGAGGAGGTTATTGATATCGCCCGAGAGATTGAGTCAGTTCGTCGCTAGGAGCGAGATGAGAGGGAGGCCAAAAGGCCTCGAAGATCTGGTAGTTTTGGTGGTGTTCCTTCGGGGGACAGTCCCAGCACGACAGAGGTCGTCCATTCAGGCAGGATCAACCAGGACACTCAAGTTATCGTGGTGGATCCACTGGACGTGACCCTCACAGTTCGCATCAGGGGCACCCATCATTCAGTGCTCTACCAGCTCAGAGTTCATCTTATTCACCATCGGTTCAGGGTTGATCTATTACTGGTTCTTCCAGTGGTTATCCTAGTGCTAGGGGTTCCCTTCAGTCCCTAGTGCCATTATCTGAGAGAGGTTTCTTCGAGTGTGGAAATGTGGGCTATATCAAGAGATTTTGTCCCCGTCTTACGGGAGGTACTTATCATCAAAAGAGTCAGCCCGCAGCTTCAGTCCTAGTTGCTGCACCGCCCGCCCAGGCAACTAGGGGGGTGGTCAGGCAACTAGGGGTCGCCCTAGAGGGGGAGGTCGATCCGGTGGTGATCAAGCCCGATTTTATACACTTTCAGCCGGACCAGATGCGATGGATTATGATATCGTGATCCCAGGTTTTTTATCAATCTGTCACGGGATGCTTAAGTTTTTATTTGATTCCGATTCTTCATATTCACATGTTTATCATATTTTTCCCATTCTCTGGATATGCCCCGTGAGTCTTTAGTTACATCTGTTCATGTGTTCGCCCCTGTGGCCGATGCTGTTGTTATGGACCGCGTGTGTCGGTCATGTGTGGTGCCTAGGGGGTCTGGAGACCCAGGTGGATGTTCCATTGCTCAGTATGGTCGGCTTCGATTTGGTTTGAAAAAGGGAATTCTGAATTCTTAGGTAGCATGGACGATCTTTGATGATCATATAGATGATGTTACTTTTAGGTATGAGTTGATGAAGGTGTAATTTTTAGAATATGCTCTGTGTTTTGATTTATGGGTGCCTCATTGGTGGTGCGGCACTCTCCTTGTTGTTCGGTTGCGAGTATTCAAATCTGGCCTTGTAACACCTACAGATTGTAGGGGTATTTCCTCGTGGTGTGATCGTGTATTGGAGAAGTATTAGACATTCAGGCGACGGAATTGAGATCAGATATGGTGATTGGTGTGCTCTGAGGGTTTTGAGTCTGGGAACTCGAATGAGTAGATGATTTCATAGTTGAGAGTCGTAGAGACGTAGCCAAGGTTAGCCAAGGGTTAGTGTGTGATGTGATTCAGTCATTATGGACCTTCGGAGGGTCATTGGTCTATTGTGTACGACCTGATTGATTTGGGGTTCCTTAGTAGGCCCTGTGGGGATAAGTGTTTTGCATCGAGTCGGATTGGTTGGCTCCATAGTGCTATTGTGAGGGGTGTCAGTTAGTGGATATTGGGTTTATCTGTGCTCTTGGATGATCTAGGAGTTACCCGTCCCTGCTTCGGGGAGCGGCTATTCGTTGGTTTTAGGCACGCATGTTGAGGTTTTGTTGGGGTCTTATAGCAGAGTTTGAGTAAGGTAAAGTAGATGGGTATCGTATGATTTGCACGTATTGGTTGTGTTCTTCAGATTCGTTTGGCATGGTTCCCCGAGTAGTTTACCGGACAAATTGAGTTGTCGTGATGATACCTTTCAACCTCGGAAAAGGCTTCTCTTCATCATGAGACTGACCGGATCTGCCGTAGACACCCGAGAGATCTTCACAAGGCAGGCTAAAATAAAAGACTAAGAGGAAGCGTCCGATTTCCCGTGGTTATGGTAATGCACCTTGAGTACTTGATATCGGGTTTTGCGTGGTTTCTTATTTTGCGCAAGACAGAGGGAGGGATATAATATAGACCAGCATTTGGATGAGGTTCACGTATTGCAGCGGAGCATGTTAAATATGACCCTTGTGTGTGTTAGATTAATGTGCTTTGGGTATGCGGTGTGTGGGGAGTTCCTGGCTTGTGTTGGGGGTGATACATGTTCATCGTGCGGGGCGGTTTCTTAATTCATGTCATTTATCATGTTTGAGTCCATTTGGGATGTTTCTTGTTGGTGCCTGGACTGCACGGATTGTGGCGTTAATCTGTATGGATACGTCATGGCGCTAGAGCAGTTGTGGTGGATGAGGTGAGGTCGTGAGACCTAGCATGGGTACTATCGAATCTGGTTGCGGCATATTTGGAAGGGTATTGATGCTAATCGGCTTAGAAATTTTGCTATACCTCTTGTCGAAGAGGGGGAGTCCATCACTTGAGGATTCGACAAATGGATGTGGAGTTCTGCGTGTTTCTTCTTCATTAGCAGTATTTGAAGGTGGTAGAACGGATCTCAGTTTGATGACAGGTTTATTACCGGCATTTGGGTGGCTTGGGCGTCTGTTGTGATTTGAACTTATCATTCTGAGTGTTCGAGATGGGTGAGATATCATGTGATTTCGTCTTGAGTTATGACTCTGGTTGGATACAACATGTTCAGACATATACACTATGTGGAGGCGTGATTCTGATCTTGTAGATAAGTTCTGACGTGAAAATTTGGATTCTAAGGCGTAGGGATTAGGTTGGATATAGAGGCATTCGAATGTGTTGTGTTATTAGATCTATGCGGGGTAGAGTGATGTGGGGTCACCCCCGGGTATGTGCATGGTAAGGTTATTCGGCGGTTTGATGGCTTTTGGAACAACCCTTGGCACGTTCGAGGACGAACGTTTGTTTAAGAGGGGGAGAACGTAATGACCCGGCCGGTCATTCCGAGAGTCTAGCCCTGTTTCCCCTATTTCTGTCTTGTTATGTGTTATTCAGATCTATCATGTTGTGTTGGTTTGGTTGGCTCGGGTTCGGAGCGGTGATGGAGAGAAATGAGACACTCAGTCTCCTAAGTTGGTGAATTAGTTGGAAAAGGTGATTTGGGACTTAGGAATGTGTTTGGAATGTTATTCGGAGGTCCATGGTAGAATTAGGCTTGAATTGGCAAAATAGGATTTTTGGCGATTTTCGGTCAGCAGTGGAAAATTAGCTATCGGGGTCGGAATGGAATTCCTGAAGTTGGATTCGGTTTGTAGTGACATTTGGGATGTGTGTGCAAAATTTCAGGTCATTCAGATGTGGTTTGGTTAGTTTCGGCATTGTTAGCGAATTTCGGAAGTTTAGAAATCCTTAGGCTTGAATTTCGAGTAAATTTGGTGATTTGATGTTGGTTTGAGTGTTCCGAAGGTTTGACTAAGTTTGAATAATCATATATGACTTGTGGGTACCATTGGTTGAGGTTCCGAGGGCTTCGAGATGAGTTCGGATGGTTGACGGATTGATTTTGGCACTTAAAGAATGCTGGTGTGCTGCTGTTCTGTGATTCCGCAGATGCGGATGGATGGCCGCAGGTGCGGTTGGTCGCCGCAGGTGCGGAATTTGGGCTGATTGAGGTTCATCGCAGATGCGGAGAAGTTACGCACCTGCGAGCCCGCAGGTGAGGCTGTTTGGGCGTAGGTACGGAAAAGGAAAAGTTAGTGAATCACCGCAGGTGTGCACCTAAAACCGCAGGTGCGGGTCTGCAAGTGCGATAAAAAGGTCGCAAATGCAGTAATCGCGGGGCAGAAACTATAAATAGAGGCCTTCGCGAAATTTGGCCATTTTTCCACCATTTGTGTTCGGGTTTGGAACTTTTTAAGAGGAATTGAGGAGGGATTCGTGGGTTAACACCTTGATGTAATGTTTTTTGAACTTAATATTCGGTTCTATGTTGGTATTTGACTGATTAACCATGGAATTAGTGGAATTTAATGGTATAATTTGAGGGGTTGGGGCTTGGAAATTTGAGACTTTGATTTAAGGATTTGAGGGGTCATTTGTCATCGGATTTTGATATATTTGGTATGTATGGACTCGCGAGAGTGTAAGGATTCTAGTTTTGTAATTTTTATCGGATTCCGAGACGTGGGCCCGAGGGTCGATTTGGCCAAATTCGGAATTTGTAATGTAATTTCATAATTTTGATGTGGGTTTCGCTCATTTAGCATATATTAATGATATAATACTGATTTTGGTTAGATTCGGGGTGATTTGTGGCCGAGTCGAGCGGCAAGGGCATTGCGGAGTAGAGTTTTGGCTTGATTGAGGTAAGTAACGCCTCCAATCTTGGTTCTGAGGGTTCGAAACCCCGAGTTACGTGTTACGTGATTAGAATTGGGTGACGCATATGCCAAGTGACGGGAGTGCAGGCGTGCACCATGAGACTTGTGACCTGGTTCATTCCATGGCACCATTTATTGGTTCTCTCTTGTTGATATTTGTGCTTCTTTCAATGTGACTGATGTGAACATTCTAGAAATCATGCTAAATGTTATGTTAAGGCTTCACTCCGATACTGTTGAGACCCGAGCGGTCGTCTTAATGCGAATATGTTAGAGATCATGCTAGATATTATGTTAAGGCTTCACGACGATGTTGTTGAGACCCGAGTGGTCGTTCATTGATGTCATCTCATGTATTTCATTGATATTATATACTCAGCCGTGTCATTGCATATCATATCATGTCTCAGTCTCGGTAATTGTTGTTTTGCACATTATATCATTGATTCGGGCTAGTTCATGCATTGTGAGCCCATGTAAGCGAGACTGGAGAGTGATGATTGAGTGAGGCCGAGATCCTGAAATTGAGTGACAGATATGGGATAGGGTTGCACGTTGCTGCATGCTGTATTGATTATGCATGGATATCACTTATTTTAGCGTTTGGGCTGTAGGAGCCTCTCCGGAGTCTGTATCACACCCTTAATGAGCATAGTGATATTTAGGATGGATCTTCCCTGGACATGGATCTTGTCCGAAGTGTTTATGCTTGGAGATAGATCTTCTCCATGAGGCTGGATTGGCCTTTCTCCATCGGTGCTGAGCGACTAAGGTTAGTGGCGTGTATACATATTTTGGGATATATCTTCCCTGGGCCGTTGAGCCATATACTGTACCGAGTGATTGTGAGGTGTATCATTATCTGGAAATGGATCTTCTCCTTAGGGCTGGATCGGCCTTCCTCAGTACTGAGTGACTTATGTCTGATGTGTATATATTCTGGGAGGGATCTTCCCTGGGCCATGCGAGCCATATTATAACGACCCGACCGGTCGTTTTACGTTATCGGACCCCGTTCCCCAAAATGAAACTTCCCATAGCGGCTTATTATCACTTATGACTTACGGGGACTGGTGGTTCGGGGTTCGGAATTGTTTAGAGTGCTATAGGAACACTTAGTTCCTTAAGGTTGACCTTTAAGGCCAAGTATGACTTCGGTCAACATTTTTAGTAAACGACCTCAGAATCGAGTTTTGACGATTCTGGTAGCTTCATATGTTGATTTCTGACTTGGGCATATGTTCGGAATGGGTTTTGGATGACTCGGGAGCCGTTTCGGTGCCCAATATTTAAATAAGAGTTCCTTAGGTTCCTATTGTGGTTTGGGACGTGTTTTTGAGTTATCGAGTTCCGGACGAAATTCCGAGACCAGGCATAGTTCCGTTATGTCATTTATGACTTGACTGCAAAATTTGGTGTCCTTCCGAGTAGTTTAGGTCGGTTCGGCGCGTTGTTAGCGAAGTCAAGAAAACTTAAAGTTCCTAAGTTTGGTTCTAGGGGTTTTGAGGTGTGATTTTGAGTTTTAGCGTTGTTTTGGGTGTTCTGAAGGCTCGAGCGAGTCCGTATTATGATTTGGGACTTGTTGGTATATTTGGGCGGGGGCTCGGGTGGGCCCAGGTGCCTCCCGTACACCACACGAGGCCAAAACCCAGTTGAAATAGCTACTGGTGCACCTGTTCTGGTGTGACCGCAGGTGCGGTTGCCTAGTCGCAGGTGCGGGATCGCTCCTGCAGTCCCAGCCTCGCAGGTTCGACCCCCAGAGGGCAGCCCATTTCTCGCAGGTGCGGACAAAGTTTCGCAGGAGCAGAGACGCAGGTGCGGTCTCCTCTCTGCAGCTGCGGGCCCAGGTTTCCTCGTCCATTTCCCCAGGTGCGAGCCTTTGGTCGCAGGTGCGGTCCTTGAGCCGCAGGTGCGGAACCACTGTCAGGCAGTGTGTTTCTTAAATACGGGATTCTTCATTGTTTTCTTCATTCATTCCTCCATTAAAACACTTTGAGAGCTTGGGAAAGGGGCTCCACAACCCAACCACTGTGAGGTAAGTAAATTCCATCCCAAAGTTGGTTTAATTCATGAATTCTTAGTTAAGTTAACCTTCTTAACTTGTAAAAATCAAGAATTGGGTAGTAACCTAGGGCTTTCGGGAATTTAGAGAATTACCCATCAATTAGCTATGAAATCAAGTAAAAATCATGTATTAACGATCCTTAGGTTATGGGTGAGTGGTTCTTTCGTGAATTTTCGGAATCCGAGCGTGCGGGCCCAGGGTGAATTTTGGGATTTCTTCAAGAATGATGAATTTACTAAATCAGTAGGAGAATTTCCATACTTTGAGCGTAAATTGATGTATTTGTATAACATTTGGCTAGTTTCGAGTCCTCGGGTGTAGAGTTCGGAGTTTCGGGCGCGTTCTTGGTCCGGGAAGTAGATTCGACACGAGGTGAGTCTCCTTTCTAACCTTGTAAGGGGGAGCTATCCCCCTAGGTGATTTAAATGCTATATGTGATAATTGTGAGGGCTACATACGTACAAAGTGACGAGATTCCATACGTAGCGGCTATTACTATTATGTCCGGGTAGTTAGGCCCACATCATGCCTTGTGTTTTACTTGATATGAACTATATGCTTATTAGATTAAATGTTACATGCGGCTTATTTTCCTAAGATCATGGAATTTGAGAAAACTTGTAAGGAATTGTTCACTGAAAAGTAATTTAAAAAGGAATAATGTGTGTGCTTTTGACCGCTTCGCAAATTGCATTCCGCGAGCGGAGTGTGATTTCCCCCACTCTTATGGGAACGGGCCGTACGCCACGGTGGATTGAGAGATTCACTTTTGGTTCAGGCCGTTCGATCCTCGGCAGTGCATGGAGAGGATTACTTTATGTCAAAGATGCACTTTTGGTTCGGGCCGTTCGATCCTCGGCAGTGCATAGATGTGAGTACTTTATGGAAAGGTGCATTTATGGTTCAGGCCGTTCGACCTTCAGAAGTGCACAAACATGACTATCTTATGACTCCGGACGATTGTCCTTACCCTGCATGCGAATGATTTAATTGTTACTAAATTCATGGACATTGATCTGACAGATAATTGGGGGAAGGTGAAGTAGTAATTGTTTTATTCATTCTAAGTACTTCCTTGGATTTTAGTGCCTTATAGATATTTGTTGCTTCACTGCCCTTACATGCCTACAATTCTATCATATTCTATTAAATTATATTGTTGGACCTTAGTGTGTGTCATGTCGACCTCTCGTCACTACCTCTTCGAGGTTAGGCGGGATACTCACTGGGTACATATATATTTATGTACTCATGCTACGCTTTTGTACTTAATTGTACAACTTCTGAGGTTGGTGCATCTGGTTGTCGGACCGGAGCTTGACTTTGATTATAGACGGACCTGACTTCACGGTGAGCTGCTTTTCTCCTGGCGATCTCCGGCAGCACCATGGGGTTTCTTTTTCTTATTTCCCGTCTATTTCCTTCAGACAGTGGGACTGTATATTATATCTTTTGTATATTCTGTTAGTATGCCCGTAGGACTTGTGACACTAGTTCCTGGCACATACGTGATAGTTATTATGGATTTCGGGTTTGTATATATATTGGCTCACGCCTCTTCATGACTGCTTTTGATTAAAAACTAGCTAATTATCCTTGTCGATTCATGTTTTAAGTTTTAAAAAAAAAACTGAGTATATGTTGAGATGTTTAATCTAATAAGAAAGAACCCTTAGTAAATTGAGTGTTGTCTTGCCTGACCCGCTGTTGGGCGCCATCACGACCTAAGATAGGATTTTGGATCGTGACACATATACAGTACTAAGTAGACGAGTATTTGAGAGTGGGAGCACATTGTGCATTTCATACTGTTGATGCATTGGCATGTAGAATATGTCGAGGTATATATGTTAAATTGTTCGGAATTGTGTTTTCTTGTCACTTGAGCTGTCTAGTTAATTGAAAGCATGCCTAAATTCTTGTACATTTATTTAGTCATAAATATGGAGGTTTAGCCCGTCACTACCTCTCAGTCCACAGGTTGAGATTGTTACTTACTGACTTGGTGTACTCACGTTACCCCATGCACCTTGCGTGCAGGTTCAGGTGCCAAGACTGAGTGAGAGCTGGTTTACTCTGTTGGAGCACATCGGAGATTGCAAGATAGCTGCACGGCATCCGCAGCCTTGCCTTTCTCCTTCCTATTAGTCATTTTGTATATTCTCATACTTGTTTGTATTAAGGGAACAGTACCAGATTTTGTATTTCCTTTTAGTTGCTCATGACTGATGGCTCCGGGTTTTGGAGTTGTATTTAAATATTTTACCTAACTTTATTTGTTTTGAAATGCTAAAATGGAAGATTTATGAAATACTGGTTAATATTGAATCAAACGAAAGGTTTCTTATGTTATGCATAGTGAATTGGCTAGCTTAGTATCATGATAGGCGCCATCACAGCCGGTTGGTTTTCGGGTCGTGACACCTTATAACCATATTACAAGTTTAATTGATACTCGTATTTCGAGGTAAACAGTATATTTGTGTGAGAAGTTTGAAATCTGAAAATGCATTTCTTACATATATATATTCAAATGGGTTCGATCGCTCTAATATCGGAGTGAATCTCAGTGCTAATATAACAGATCTATACTATATTAAAAGCACGAAGGCCCTTAGCAAAATGTCGTTCGCCTTTTTTTTTCCTTTAAAAACAAATTTTACACTGGATAAAATAGTAATTTAAGTTATTTTTCTAATATTTTGAACTTTAAAGTTAGCTAAAATTTTGGTAATCAATATCCTTCCTTATTTAAATTATGTAAAAAACCTAATAGTTAGAAATTTAAACTTAAATCAAAGTTTACTAGTATACTACTAACGAAAGCTAGGATGACAAAGAGAAAAAGCATTACGCGTTGAAACAAGTACAATCTTATTCTACAATTGTTGTAAAAATTAAAAATTATACATATACAGCCATTGTTACGGTAACTACTTTAATGCTTATTAGTGAAAACTTTATGGAATGCTACATACCAAAGGAAGGATGCAATTAACAAAATCTTATGGATGGTATAAAAAATGTTCTATCATTATATATTTTTTAGGTCGAACGTAGTAATTATATGGGAATTGCTGACCAATATTTAGGTGTTGTATCTTGGCCAATAGCTTCTTAATCCTTCCATACTAGAATTATTTAACATAATTATAGTACATTTCATATTAATTATTTTAATATTTAGGATCCGAAAATTAACTAAGATTTTATTTTATTTGAACTATGTAGAAATTTTGATTCAGTACTTTAAATAAATTAAATTTTAATTGCCTTATATAATTATTTTCTTATTTGAACGGTGTATCAAAATTATAATCTCTTTTAAGTTTTAATTAAATATTTAAAACTTGGAATAAACAAAGAATAAATTAGTTAATGACAAAACCAAATAATTACGTCTAAAAATCCAATTCTATTATTTATCAAATTTATCATATAACAAAAATTATTTTTCAAAGTGACAAAACTCTTAGGATGCCTAAATTGGTTTTCATAAGAATAGACGGAGAAAGAAAATAAAAAATAAATAGAAAATTTAACATGGAAGGTTTTACATATAAGACTTTTAAATATATATAAATATATATATATAGAGAGAGAGAGAGAGTACAAAATAATTTCGATTTAATAATACAGACATATTATATAGGAGTAGTACTTACGATTTTCTAAAAAGTCGTAGGTAAATGCACAAAGCGCGTACCATAAGACTAGTACACTTAAAAGAACAACGATGAATTGTATAAAACTGCTTTTTTTTCGTCAACAACTTGTGCTCTCTACTTTTACAACTACTATTTTTGCATCTTCCATAAATTGGATAAGTATCTAACTTTTGTCGCAATTTTTTGTGTAATTGTGTAACGATCCGATCAGTCGTTTTCAGTATTACAATGCCATTCCCCCGTTTACTGAATATTTTATGCTCAAGTGTAATCATGTGACTTGTCGGGGAGGTTTCAGAATGAATTGGGACACTTAGTTCCAAGATTTAAAGCTTAAGTTGAAATAATTCACCGGATAATGAATTATGTGTAAACGATCCCAGAATAGAATTTTGATGGTTCCAATAGTTCTGTATGGTGATTTCAGACTTAGGAATGCGCCCGGATATTTACTTTGAAGTCCGTAGTCGAATTTAGCTTGAAATGGCAAAAATAAGAAATGGAAGGTTTGGAGGTTTGACCGGGAAATGACTTTATTGATATCGGAGTCGGAATCCGATTCCGGAAATTGAAATAGGTCAGTTGTGTCATTTATTACTTATGTGAAAACCTTGAGGTCAATCAGACCTGATTTGATAGGTTTCTGCATCGAATCTAGAAGTTGGAATTCGTTAGTTTTTGTTAAGCTTGAATTGGGGTGTGATTCGTCCTATTACCGTTGTTTTATGTGATTTTATGCCTCGACTAAATTCATATGATATTTTAGGACTTTATGGTAGTT
Organism: Nicotiana knightiana; assembly: GCA_005239525.1. Lineage (NCBI taxonomy): Eukaryota > Viridiplantae > Streptophyta > Magnoliopsida > Solanales > Solanaceae > Nicotiana > Nicotiana knightiana. The sequence continues at coordinate 41,779 of ML429566.1, forward strand.
TTGGTTAAGGTCCCGGGAGTCTCAGGTGGATTCTGAATGGTTAATGAAAATTTGGACTTAAAACAGACGCTGGTGTCGCGCCCCTTTTTCTCGCAAAATCGGGCATCGACACGTGACAACTCTTTTAAGGAGGTTAAAAGAGAAGATTCGCCACTTAACGATTCTGAGGTGCGTTAGGGCACCTATTTGCAAGTAACTCTGGTTTAACCAGTATGCGTCACCAAAGATCGGGTAAGGGCTCAGATTACCTCGAGGAGAAGGTGTTAGACACTCCTCGAGGTCCACAACTGTGGGTCCCGACCGAACTCAAATTATATGAATTAGTCCAGATAAAGAGGAAAGATAAAATTGGGCAAGTAAATAAAATAATTGATTTTAAGGCAGGGGTCCTACGTTTTTTAGCCTAAAAGATCACCCCGTGCAACATAAATAATACTTAGTAACTCCCTCGAGGTGGGGTGTTACTCGTATTATTCAGCGGGCAAAGATTATCATCTTCTCCTACTCGATTACTATCTTTAAGTTGTTTACCTAAAGCGCACTAATTGATTCTAAATCATACCTTATGCATGCACTACCCGTCCCATACCTATAGTCCAGGAGGCGTTTGGACCTCTATCTTGAGTGGTTCTAGATTTAACTTAGGTTTCTCAAAATGATAAGACTGGGCAACATAAAACAAGTTGGACTTTCATGTAAAACAAAATAAGGGCTCAAGTTAGCCTCCGCACTTAGACAACAAATGCACGCAAACAAATTGGCATTTGATAGTTGCAGATTTTAGACAAGTAAAAGTCATTAAATCCTATAGACATGATCTTTATATGATTCTGGATTTTAATATGCAGACAGTTTCATACGCGAGGTACTATTTTTTTTTAAAAATGATTTCTAAGTGACTATGGAGTTGCATACTGATTATAGATTATAAGAGGTTAAACCTATAGGCATGATATCTAGGTGATTTATGAAGTAATTGGCGATGGTAACCACAGGAGAATATTCAGAATTGCTTAGTTGGATCCTATATGCATGATTTCTAATAGTGGCAATGACACAATGTTGAGAGTTCAACATTAGCACTTAAAGGAAGCGAGCAGGATAATGAATGGTTAAGACTAATTTCAGACCCTATAGGCATGATTTATACAATCGATAATTAAGACTGATTTTAGATCCTATAGGCATGTTTATTGAATGAACAACATATTTACCAATTAACCCTATAGGCATGATTTCTAAATTGCAGATTATGTAGCACGTGAGTTAATAGAATTCTATAGCGCGCATTGAGACATTGGTAATTTAATTTTCTATAGGCATGATATCTAACATGTAGAAACAGAATATGTTAGACCGATTAAATACCTATAGGCAAGTCATCTAACACACACAATAGCAGCATATATTTGAGTAAAGTAAAACACATATATGCAGGATTTCTACCCATTTCAATGCAAGTGTAAAATAAATCCATTTTCCTCATTTTACTAATACCCCAATTATTATTGCAACATTATTACAAGACCAATTAATGAAGTAAGTTGCAGAATTACAGAATAGCTATAGTGCGCCTAAGGCAGGCCCAAAAATATACCCGGTCAGGCCTTCGGCCTTCAGCCTCAAGTCCACATAGTTTACAATAATCTAGAAATCATATCTTCATTTACATAAAACAACCAGAAACCAGTTGATTCAACCAGTAGGTAAAAGGCAGAGTTGAGAAATTAGGAAGGAACCAGGACCCTAGTGTGTCTGATTTCCCAAGGGCTTCAAGAACCCAGGGCAGTGCTCACACTAGGGAGGTTAATAGAGGACATTCAAGGAATGACTAAGGACCAAATCCTAGTGCATCTGAGTTCACAAAGGTCTCAATTGGACCCCGAGCAGTGCTCACACTAGGAAGGTCAAATGATAGAACCTAAAAAGCCTTGGCTTTCAGCCGGCTAAGAATGAGAACTTAAAAGAGCCCAGGTAACAAGTGAAAGAGAGAGGACCAAGATTGAGAGACAGGAATTGAGGGATACACTTATAATTTAAACATACATGACCATATTGAGCATATAGAGCAGATAATCGAACAAGTCACGGAATTTAAAAACAAGCTTAGTAAAGACTTAAAAACAGGTTCAACACTTAGCACATAGGCAGTCGCATATTAACAGAGTTAGGAAAATAACCAGTTTGTAGGATTGACAAAGATCATCATACACAGATACATAATACCAAATAAGTGAAAACCTAAAGGTCCAAATTATTCTAAGTATATATCCCGATGTCATAAGATAGCCATGTTAACTTCACATCAGGCAGCAAAACCGCATTTAGACATGGTAGGGAAACACAAATTATGACAAATATCGGTGAATCAAGTGAGTCAAAATATGCTGAGGGGTATATTAACTGGGAATTAGTCATAGTTGATAGAACAGGATCTTGACATAGAATTAAAACATACTACATATGCAAGATTAACGTTATAGAGATTCGAAATAGAAAGGGAAGATAAACTCATGTCATACAGTAAGTGTAAGCATTCAGGTTTGACGTAATAGACCAATTCACTAAAGGAAGTCCAAATTATGCAGATGGATCATGTTCAAATAACAGAGTGGGCGACCTTAAGCAGAATTAAACACCAAAGAGATGCTAACAAGTACAAAGGTCACACACAACAGTAGTTCATAACACATTGGCTAATTAGACTTGACGTTTAGACATGCCTTGAACTATCAACATCATGAAGTTAAATGTTAAGGAAACCTAAAATTTGGAGTAAGATAAACAGAATCGCACACAAAACAACCCAGAAAATTCATTAAACTAACGAACTCCAGAAGTGAAGACGCATGCAAATTGCAGACACATAGGAACAAAATTACAAAGGTTCAGTAACTCACCAGTTAAGCGAAAATACAAGAAAGAATAAAAGTCCACAGTGTTCTGAACATCAACGAGAAGCAAGAACCCAGAATTTAGTGGCCTTGGCTTTCAGCCGGCCAAGAACCAAAGTATAGAACGGGATAATGAAGAAATAACATAGTAAAGCTTTTAATTTTTCTGTGAGATTCTAGCGATTCCCAGTCTGTCCTAAAGGGGAATGGGAAGGCATTTATATAGTGACAAATATCGAACAAGTAAATAAGGAAGAGTGTAAAATCAAACACAAATAAGGAATTATTATCATGCAGAATCAAATAAAATCGGATTTAGGGAAAAAATAATAAACCCTAATTTTAGGAAAAACAAATTATTAACATAATATTCACACACGAAGATGAATAGAGACACAAATCGCACCAAAATCAGTGAATCAAACTAATTAAGAAAAAACAAGATCTGAAAACCCCAACTTTTAAGGCAAGAGAAAAATCGGCAGAATCTAAACAAAAGAAAATCAAACTCACACATAATAGGATGAATATAGACAAGATAACACTCAAAATCAAAGACTTGAACCAATTTTGAAGAAAATATGTAAACCCCGGTTTTAGAGTAAGTGAGAATCAACAAAAATATAAACAAAATCGGACTCACACTGTGTAGAATAAACGTGTATAGACGGAATATCGTCCAGATTCAAGAGATGGGATTCAATCGGACAGAACCAGAGTAGTAATACTTTTCATGTTTAGGCAAGTACTAGGTAATACCATGCAGAATCAACCAATAGCGGAAACATACTAATATGGTAAGTAGACTAGAGGAAAATCCCACTAGAGGAGGGATTAGGGCAGGGTTTTGAGAGGCGACGGCTAGGGTTTCTCAGAAAGCATAGAGAGTAGAGAGGATTAGGGCCGACGGGTGGTGGGAATGGTTAGGGTTAAGGGGTGTTTAGGGTAATTAAAAGAGAGGGAATAATGTGGGTCGTTGATCTCAAAGATCAACAGCCACGATTAGCTGGGGTCTTGGGTCGGGTTGGATAAATTGATTGGGCTAGGGGTTATTTTTGCTAGGGTATTATATTTTGGGCCAGTAATTGGTCCGAAGATAGGTGGGGTTTTAGGCTAGTTTTTAAATACCCAATATTTAACAAATAAATAATTTATAAAAATAATTAATAAATAAAAATATATCATTTGTGCACTAAAATGATTAAAAATAACTACTTAACATTATAAAAATATAAAGATTCATTTTCCGCATAAATTATATAATTATACATGAATATGGGCTATTATTGCAAAAATGTGCAATTAGCCTTAAATTGCAAAAATGTAATTATAAAAATGCACTGAAAAATATTTAAAACATCATGTTGGTGTAGATGATAAGTTTAGATGATTAAATTATCATAAAAACAATTTGACGGATAATTACAGGATATTTATATAACAAAAATGCAAAAATAAATCTATTTAAAGCCTTTAAAAATTATGAAAAATACTTGTATATGATTATGAACTAAATAATGATGCATATATACTAATTTGAAAGTGTATATATATATATAGATAGATATTTAAAATATGAGGAAAAATTGGGTATCAGCTGCCCCTCTTTACCCGGGAATGATGAAAGAGTTGTCGGGTAAAGAAATGATGACCGATTTTGACAAATAGGGTGATTTGGAAAAATATAGGCCGAACTCCGGTTTCTGAGTTGCCTATGTATCCCTGGTTTTATGAGAATCAGGTTGTATGTACTTCTGGATCCAACGATGGAATAAGCCGATGGAGTTGTTGTGGCAACGGACAAGCTCTTCTGGATAGGACGATATAGGAATTATGAATGGATGTACCTTGGAATGGTTATGGATATTTGAACGGTTATCATATGGGAATGGTGGCGGACGGTGGTTGGTTACGTTTGAAATAACTGCAGGATGTGCTTAGCCTTATGCAAATGAGTAGGCAAGGCTTAGCCTCATGCAAGATGGAGACAATGCTTACTCTCATGTAGGGGAAGGCAGTGCTTAGCCTTATGCAATTAAGGAGTCAGGGCTTAGCCTCATGCAAAATGGAGACAATGCTTAGTCTCGTGCAATGAACAGATAATAAGTAGTAGTAGAGTATTTCTTAGCTGGAAATATGTTTGCACTTGGAAGCTTTGTCGTTATGAAGATAGTGATTCTGAGGTGTGCACGTATTTACGAATATTCCTTGTTCCTGCATCCAAAGGAAAATCATGAGTTTTACGGGGAAGGTTGGTTCGTGCCTTTGCCTGCTTGCTTTGCCTTGCTCCGTATTGAAATCCCGCTTAAGTCACCGTAGGTCGCATCTGGCTGTTTCGTGAGATAAAGTTTTCAAAAAATACGCGTGCATATGATGAATGCAATTATTTAGAAAATATTTAATATCAATTAGATGAACCAATGACTGTGACACTTTGGAGACATTGTGGCTTCCTTGTATTAGAATGTTAAGGGTCGTCCTCAAAAGTCTGCCCAATTTACTTAGGAGATTCTCCGACTGTTCTGCATATGATGACGTTGGTTGGACTTGCTCCGGAATTTTGAGGGTCCTCCTCAAAATTCTGCCCCAGTTTCTGATTGTGGGGGAAAATAAAAATTTTATTGAATTGTGATCAAACCCACAGGGCGCCTACGTATCCCCTCTTAAATGGGAATCAGGTCAAGCGTAGTTCAATTACATCAGATGAAGAAATACAATCATTCTAAACATAATATCTTTTGACTGCGTCTAAGTTGATAGGCTTTGGCCAAATCTCTCCGTCCATTTCTGCAATTATGAGCGCTCCTCCTGTTAGTACTTTGTGAACCATGTAGGGCCCTTGCAATTGTGTGAAAATTTCCCTTTGGCTTCATCCTGATGCAGAAAGATTCGTTTCAGCACCAGCTGCCCTGGTGCGAACTGTCTAGGTTTGACTCTTTTGTTGAAAGCTCTGGACATTTGTTCTGATAAAGCTGACCATGACACTTTGAGTTCATTCTTTTCCCATCAATGAGGGCTAATTTCTCGTAGCGACTTCATATCCATTCTGCATCACTGAGTTCAGCTTCTTGTATATTTCTTAAGGAAGGAATTTCAACCTCGGCGGGAATGACAACTTTAGTACCATAGACCAGCAAATACGGAGTTTCCCGGTCTATGTGCGAACTATGGTACAGTATCCCAATAAGGCAAATGGTAATTTCTCATGCCACTGCTTGTGATTTTCAACCATCTTTCTCAATATCTTCTTGATATTCTTATTGGCGGCCTCCACAGCTCCATTCATTTGAGGCCGGTATGTTGTGGAATTCTTATGCTTGATTTTGAAGGTTTCACACATAGCTTTCATTAAGTCACTGTTGAGGTTGGCGGCGTTGTCGGTGAGTATGGATTTCGGCACCCCGAATCGACAAATAATACGATCTCTGACAAAATCTGTGATGACTTTCTTGGTTACAGCTTTGTAGGATGCGGCTTCAACCCTTTTTGTAAAGTAGTCTATGGCCACTAAAATGAACTTGTGCCTGTTTGAAGCGGTGGGCTCGATTGGTCCGATGACATCCATTCCCCAAGTGGAAAAAGGCTAAGGTTTGCCTCGTTGCATTGAGTTCATTTGGCGGCACATGTATCATATATGTGTGTATTTGACACTGATGACATTTCTGGACATACCTGATGCAGTCTATTTCCATAGTCATCCAAAAATAACCTGCCCTCAGTATCTTCTTGGCTAAAACGAAACCATTCATGTGTGGTCTGCAAGTTCCAGCGTGTATCTCTTCGAACAGTTTGGAAGCTTCCTTGGCATCGACACACCGTAATAACCCTAGGTCTGGAGTCCTTTTGTACAGAAATCCTCCACTTTGGAAGAAATGGTTGGACAATCTTCGGAGTGTGCGTTTCTAAGTATGATTTGCATGCTCCGGGTACTCTCTTTTTGCCAAGTACTCCTTGATATCATGGAACCATGGATTCCCATCTGTTTTTTCTTCAACATGAGCGCAGTAAGCTGGCTGATTATGAATCCTTACCAGAATGGGGTCGATGAAATTCTTGTCCGGATGCTGTATCATGGAGGACAAGGTGGCCAGTGCATCTGCGAACTCATTCTGGATTCTCGGGACATGTCTGAATTCTATCTTCGTGAACCTATTCATCATCTCTTGCACATGATATAGATATGGTAATATCTTGGTATTATTTGTAACCCACTCTCCCTGCACCTGATGTACCAGAAGATCTGAATCACCAATTACTAGTAATTCCTGGATATTCATGTCAACGGCCAAATTGATAATATACAAGCCTCATATTCTGCCATATTATTGGTGCATGGAAATCTATGTTTCGTGGATACTGGATAATGTTGACCTGTTTTTGATACCAAAACGGATCCAATACCCACTCATTTGAAATTTGCGGCTCCATCAAAAAACATTCTCCAACTGTCGTAGGCTTCGGCGATATCTTCTCCTACGAATGATACTTCTTCATCGGGAAAATATGTTTTTAGTGGTTCGTATTCTCCTCCTACAGGATTTTCTGCAAGATGATCTTCTAATGCTTGTCCCTTAACCGCCTTTTGAGTCACATAGACGATGTCGAATTCACTCAACAATATTTTCCATTTTGCTAGCTTCCATGTAGGCATGGGCTTCTGAAAGAAGTACTTCAGAGGATCCATCCTTTATATGAGATATGCGGTATAGGCACAGAAGTAGTGCCTCAATTTCTAAGCTATTCAGTCAAAGCAAACCAAGTGCGTTCCAATAAAGAATACCGTGCTTCGTAGGGGGTGAACGTATTACTCAGATAATATATGGATTGTTCTTTCCTTTCCGTCTCGTCGTGTTGTCCCAAGACACAACCGAAAGACCCATCTAGTACGGAAAGATAGAGGAGCAGTGGTCTACCAGGTTCTGGCGGGACCAGGACTGGCGGTGTGGACAAGTATTCTTTGATTTTGTCAAAAGCTTTCTGGCAGTCTTCAGTCCAACTGGTTGCGGCATCCTTCTTTAACATTTTGAAAATCGGTTCACATATCACGATCGATTGTGCTATGAAGCGGTTGATATAATTAAGACGCCCAAGAAACTTATCACGTCTTTCTTGTTCTTTGGAGGTGGCAAGTCCTGGATGGCCTTGACTTTTGATGTGTCTAGCTCAATTCCTCAGTGGCGGACGATGAATCCTAACAACTTTCCTGCGGGGACCCCGAAGGAACATTTTGCGGGATTCAATTTCAAATTGTACCTCCGAAGCCGATCAAAGAATTTCCTCAAGTCTGCTATGTGATCTGTACTCTTTTTGGATTTGATGATGACGTCATCCACATATACCTATATCTCCTTGTGTATCATGTCGTGGAAAATAGTTATCATGGCCCTCATATAAGTGGCCCCCAGCATTCTTCAGACTAAACAACATCATTTTATAGCAATACACCCCCCACAGTGTAATAAAAGTTATTTTCTTGGCATGTTCTTCATCCATCCAGATCTGATGATATCCCACAAAGAAATCCACAAAGGATTGGAGTTCATGCTTGGCGCAGTTTCCGATCAATATGTGTATGTTGGGTAGTGGAAAATCATCTTTGGGACTTGCTATGTTTAGGTCCCGATAGCCGACACATACTCTGACTTTCCCATCCTTCTTCAGAACTGGCATGATGTTAGCCAACCAAGTTGGATATTCAACCACTCTGAGAACCTTAGCTTTAATCTGCTTGGTGACTTCTTCTTTGATTTTCGAACTCATATCTGGCTTGAACTTTCTGAGCTTCTGCTTTACAGGCGGACACATTGGGTTAGTAGGTAGTTTATGAGGCACTATTGATGTGCTCAAACTAGTCATATCATCAAAAGACCATGCGAAAATGTCTTCATATTCTTTCAGGAAATAGGTGTATTCTTCTTTCTCTGATGGTGACAGGTGAATGCTTATGCGAGTTTCTTTGACTGTTTCGGAATCTCCCAAGTTGACTATCTCTCATCAAGGTTGGACGTATGCTTGTTCTCAAATCTTCAACTTCTCTGATGATTTCCTCAAGTATTATATCCTCTTCTTCTATTTCTTATGAGTCATTATCCTTATATTTCACTGTCTCATTACATGTCACAGTTGTTGGTTCATCAAGATAAGAAATTGTAATATTGTAGAAAGAAAAATGTAGAGGATAGTAATAAATAATAAAATAGAAAACCATTGATAGGTATCGAGGTGTCAATTAAAAAGCAATTTTAGTGATTCAAACAAACGTTTCAAAACAAAATACTGAAAATGTTTTAAAAAGATGCTCATAAGAATTGTTTTCAAAATAAATGACACTAGCAGCCAGGTTACCCTGGAACTCGGCGGGCCCTTGATGGTGTGGCAGTCCAACTCTTGAGAACAACTCCATTCTCCACTGTCTGGATGATGAGGCCTTCCTCCTCCTCCTCCTCCTCCTCAACTATTACACTGCAGTCCATGTCTTCATCTTCCAAGAATAGATTCCTTAAACCAGCTAGCGCTTCATCTTCTCTAGATCCCTACATCATATCGGCCTAATGGAAGGATTGGCTCAGATGCGGTATCGGCTGCTCGAGAGGGTAATAAGGACCACGCTATGGTGGCGACTAGTTCTGATACTCATTCCAGGTATACTGATATCCGAGTCCAAAGGTTGTGTCGTGACGTTTTAAATGTATTGGTTTGGCAATACCTTGGAGATTCTTTCTGAGCCCTTTACCAGGTTCATATCATGCCCATGCCAATATGCTCTCTATTTTGCTACTCCACCATTTATCCTTCTCGATCGCGTTAACATGCTCAATGCGATGGTAAGTCTCTCCACCCAACTTCCTTCTATTTTCCACAACCAGAACAGTTTGGTTGGTGTAGATGGTATTACTCTCGTCTCCATGAATGATCACCTCTTGATGGTTCCATTAGAACTTCACATCCTGATGCAGAGTGGAAGCTATAACCCCAGTGACATGTATCCAAGGTCTTCCCAACAACAGATTGTATGAGGCGGATATATCGAGCACTTGGAATTCAACATCAAACCAGGTCGGACCCATTTGTAAACAGAGGTTGGTTTCTCTGATTGTGGCCCTTTGATACCCATCGAACGCTTTTACGTTCATAGTTCCTGCTCGTACTCATGCAAACCTTTACCTAACCTCTTCAAAGTAGTCAACGGACAGATGTTGAGACTTGAACCCCCATCTATCAAGACCCTGGCAATAAATTTGTCTTCGCATTGTACTGTGATATGCAACGCCCTGTTATGGCTCAACCCTTCGGCAATTCATCTTCATGGAAAGTGATCTTATGACTTTCCAAGACTTGTCCTACAATGTTGTCCATCTCTCCGTTGGTAATGTTATTGGGTACATAAGCATCGTTCAATACCTTCATCAATGCATTCCTATGTGCTTCAGAATTCTGTAGTAGTGATAGAATGGATATCTGAGCAGGGTTTTTGTTCAAATGATCAACCACAGAATACTCCCTCGCTTGCACCTTTCTCCAGAGATCATCTGGGCTGGTTTCAATAATAGGCTTCTTGGAAGCGGCTTCTTTACTTGTTCCCCCCAAATGCTCAGGCGTGTAAACCCTATCATACCCTGCGCTGCACCAGTTTCTTCCATTTTACCCTTCCATTTCATTCTCGCTTCTACATTATAGTCCTAGGGTACAACATTGGACTTAAAGGATGGTGTGGGTGCGACCTTTACGGCGAATGATGTGGTCACTTCTACTTCAAATGGAGTTGGCGTGGCCGAGGGTGTTGTTACTTCGACTTCGAACGGAGTCGGTGCGGCTACCTCAACTTCGATCGGTGCCTGTATCTGTACCACAATAGGAGTAAGAGTGATTGTAGGTTTTTTGGGATCATCCCCTTCTCGAATGAGCCCAATTGACCCTTCCAGATCCGATTCTTCATCAATTTCTATTACATTTACCCCTCACCCATGTGATCCAGGAGGGGATTGTTGCGGACATTAGGTGCAACCTCATTTGCCTGTATAACCTTGGTGTCAATCAATGTCTGGAGCTTGTCTTTCAAGGTGCGACATTCATCAATAGTGTGACCCTTCATGCCCGAATAGTAGGCACATGTCTTATTTGGATTGACCCATTGAGAGTAATTTTCCATGGCGACAGCGGGAATGGGAGTGACATAACCGGAAGCTTTCAATCTCTCATACAACTGGTCAATGAGTTCGGCAATAGGAGTGTATTGTCTGGGCATTCTACGGTCGAAATTTGGCCTGGGTTCTTGGTAGTTTTGGCGGGCTGGTGGTGAGTGGTAATATGCTGGCTGGATATTTTAAGTATGGTAAGCGGTGGCGGGTTGTTGATATCTGGGAGGTAAAGGTTGATATGTGGGTGGAGGTGTTTGGTATGTGAGAGGAGATTTCAGACCTTGGGCTACCATCACAGCCCCTACTTCCTTCTTTTTGGATATGCCCCCTGACTGCAAGGCTTTTTTCGTAGCTTATAATGCCTCGAAATTTGTTACCACCCCGCTTTTGATTCCCTCTTCTATTCTTTCTCCCAATTTTATGATTTAGGAGAATTTATGATTCTCAATAACCATCAACCTCTCATAATATTGTGAATCCTGGGCTCGGACAAAGAATCTGTTCATTTGTTCTTCTTCTAATGCTGGCCTTACCTTTGCAGCTTCTGATCTCCACCGAGTAGCATACTCGCGAAAAGTCTCTGTTGGCTTCTTTTTGAGATTCTGGATATAGAAGACATCTGGTACATTCTCTGTATTGAATCTGAACCGATTCATGAAATCTGACGCCATGCTTACCCAGTTAATCCACTTCTTTGGATTTTCACTGATATACCAGGATAGGGCGTCTCCAGTTAAGCTCCTCATGAACAACTTCACGAGGGTTCTTTCATCTTTACCAACCCCTAGGAGCTTGTCAGAATACGTCCTCAGATGCACCTTTAGATCACATGTTCCGTCGAACATTTCAAACTTAGGAGGTTTGTAACCCTCTGGAAGTTCTACATCCGGTTGAATACATAAATCCTCATAGTTCAAACCTTTGATGCCTTTACCACCTTCAACACCTTGGACTCGACTTGTAAGCTTCTTAAGTTCCTACGCCATGTTCTTGATGAGCATGTCCTTCTCGGCATATTCTGGTGTGTACAAGGTTTGTTGTGAAATATGGGGTAAATTTCTACGTATATGGGGTTACTTTGGTGGACTCCAGGGATTTGGGTGTAGTGGTGATCATTGGTTGAGTTCTGCGGATCAGGAGTAGGTTGTGGTGCATTTTGAGGAGTGTGGTAGGTGGTAGTTTATGGGTACTAGGTTGGATGATGTTGGTGCTGTGGAGGAGTTGGTACTGGTGGAGGATTAGGATTCTAGGGAGGCGTGGCGTATTGATGAGGTGAGGGAGGAATGTGTGGGTGTTGGTTTTGTGTGTTTTGAGGAGGTATTGGGTTTTGGGAATTTTGTTGGTTGATGTCGGGGACATTCAAGGCGAGGGAAAGGTTTGCCAAGTTACGGACCTGCTCAAGTTCCCCTTGTAACTCCAGTATCTTTTTCTAACCGCAAAACCAAGTCATTTTGTGCCGGAGTACTCCGACCATCCGAAGTTTCAACTTTCTCTGTATGCGTAGCATTATCTTTTCTGATACCACTCATATCGTCCCTCTTAGATTTTCCTTTGTTCTTAGGATCACTTGGAGGAGGAGGATGTGGAGGACCTATAGATCTGGTATGATATGTCGATGATGCCAGTATACACGAACTAACCTTAGGGGATGGGAATAAACAAACAAAGAAGAAAAACAAAAGGTAAACAAGTCAGTAGGGAATATTAGAATGATATTTGCAGTATATAAACACGTATTGCAGAATTATAAGTTCGCATCCTAATATGGGGGACCTCATTGTGCCCGAGGTAAGCCTAGTGACATATAGATTTGGAGAAAACTCAATGCAGATAACTGCATCATTTCATTAATATGATAAATGGACCGAATCCCTACTAAAACGACAATATTGTAAAAAGTCATTAGTGGCATTTGCCTTATTACAATCGAATTCTAAAATGAATCTAAAATAAGTAAATATCAATCCTAATCTACTCGGTCCTAGAGGGACCTTCTCCAAGCTTGGTCTTCTTGGCCCCATCAATCAGATTCACCATGTCGCGCACGTTCAACAGCAGATATGCCCTTGCTAGATTCCCTCCTTCATTGCCTTCTGCGTTCTGACAATCCGAGACCCTTTTCCTCATTTTTCCCTCAAGTTCCATCAAACACTGCTCCAAATACTCCAACCTTTCTGTTGATTTAGTAGCGATTCCCCTCCATTCGTTGATTTCTTCCATGTCCACCTTATGTTGCTCCAAATGCCTGGCCTCAAATTCGAAAACCCTTTTGCGCAACCTCTTATATTTGACTTGTGCCTCAGCAGTGTCGTCTATGACCCTATTTCTCAAATAAACCCCTGGCTTGACCTCTCCCGCTATGTTATCGACCAACCATGATGGGTAGAAGTATATGTGACCGGCATGATACCGATTTGGCTTGATAGTATCTTTCTCCACAACAATCTTTTGATGCCACATGTGCGTGCCTCGAACTTGAATGGAATGGAATCCCCTTGGAAGTCTATTTTGTAATGAACCATTTTGGAAACTTGTGGTATGACCTATTTCCTCCCAGCTTGCCTCATGACTCTGATAGAAGCATAAGGATCGATACCCCTTAATACAATCAACACTAGATGAGGAACATCTCTCGACCTGATGATGAATTCACTACTAGGGAACCACTCGAACATCCAATGTACTTTGTCATCAGTCAAATTGCTAAAGAAATGTACCCAGCTCACAGCATTTCCTGGTTGTGCGAACCTGTCTGGGATAAAATTCATTCTCTTTGGATGGTGATAAGCTATGTGGTCATTCCATGGTCGCCGTAGGAACTCTTGGCGATATTCTCTTCTTTGAAGGTGTTCCAACAGCCATATTTGCAGCAACAGATTGCAACCCTCAAAATGTCTATATCTTTTTTTGCAACAATATAAGTCTCGGTACATTTCAGCCACAATCATTGGGACAATAGTGTAAGTTTGCCCCTCGATTCCTTCCATTAGGGTCTTAGTGACCATAGCTAGGCGAGTGTGGATCCTTTCTCCTTGCATCGGGAATATCAACATCCCCAGAAAACAGACAATGAATATAAAGACCTGACAGTGAGTCCAACCCAAAGAATTGATGGAAAACTCATCATGATAAAGGTGATAGGACTTGTTGTGCCCATAACGCTCGTAAAGGAAATCAAATGGTATGTACGATTTCTTCAGACAGACTAACTTATCATTTTTCCTGAAGCCCATCATCTTTAGAAAGCTTCGAGAAGTACGATTTTCCGGTAACAACAAACCAGGGCTATCCCATGGGATCCCAACAAAGCCTCCTATTTCCTCTAGAAAGGGAGTCATTTATATATCACCAAAATGGAAGACGACCCTCTTCTCATCCCAGAACATAGTAGCTGCCTCAATCAGTACATTGTTTGGCTAAATATATAACAATGAAGGTAAATTCCCGAGGACTCTTATCACATGGTTTTTGTCACTTGGCGAGAGATTTTCCCACCAATCTAGCAACAAAGGTGGGATACTTCGAATCATGCTGAACCTGGAGATTTCGTGCCTCATTTTTGCAAAAATAAATAAAGTTAGCCCTTTCCCCCTATGGATTCGACTATTTACACATTAATGATTAGCATATCGGCACGATTTCTCCAAATAATGCACATGTCATGATTGTACCCATTGGGATTATGGAAATCCTTGCGGGCTTTGGACAAGGCTTGCTTTAGAGAGTTATTACGCGGACATCGTTCTAACCTATACTAGGTTTAGACATAATGCATACACAGTTAATATTAGAGTGGAGGTTTCTAGAAGAGTCAATATCGGTACCCTCAAGTAGACAACTTGAGAGGAAAAGGTACGGAACCGTCGATTGCACTGCTGATTGACTAGTTTTACCGCAAATAAGCCTTTTCAAATTTAAAAAGGGTTATTTAGGAAGAGCGCGGACACTCATCAAGCGCCGCTATGGTATTCATTATGCACGAGTGTAATATGATGTGAAGCATGCTTTATGCAAAGATAAAACAACATGTTGTCAAGTATTTTTCATGATGAAGACAAGAAATGCAGTATTAAATGGAACATAAAAACATAAAAACATAAAAAGAAATAAAAACAAGGAAGAATTTAGTTCGCGCAATGTGAAAAAATTGTAATAAAGCAAACGAAGGGGGTAGGGGTAGGGAAAGACATGATGTAGAAAATTTAAAAATAATTTGGAGCAAGTGAACATGACTAAAAAATAAAGGAAAAGGAACATTGTAAACAAATTAAGCAAGGATTTGCATATTAATAAAAACTCAAATAAAGGGTAAAAGGGGAAAAAGGGTATACAAGTAGCAATAAAAGGGAAACGGGAGCGGGATATTCATGTAACAGCAAAAACAATAAAGACACGCTCATCAGAGAAGACTAATTTATATAGACCAAGTTTGCTATGGTAAGAGCCTAAAAATAACCCCAGTAGAGTCGCCATGCTGTCGCGCCCCTTTTTCTCGCAAAATCGGGTTTCGACACGTGACAACTCTTTTAAGGAGGTTAAAAGAGAAGATTCGCCACCTAACGATTTTGAGGTGCGTTAGGGAACCTATTTGCAAGTAATCTATTTTAACTAGACTGCGTCACCAAAGATCGAGTAAGGGATCAGATTACCTCGAGGAGAAGGTGTTAGGCACTCCTCGAGGTCCATAACTGCGGGTCCCGGCCGAACTCGAATTATATGAATTAGTCCAGATAAAGAGAAAAGATAAAATTGGGCAAATAAATAAAATAATTGATTTTAAGGCAAGGTGGGGGGGTCCTAAGTTTTTTAGCCTAAAGGATCACCCCGTGCAACAATAATACTTGGTAACTCCCACGAGGTGGAGTGCTACTCGTATTATTCAGTGGGCACAGACTATCATCTCCTGCTATCCGATTACAATCTCTAAGTTGTTTAGCTAAAGCGCACTAATTGATTCTAATCTTACCTTATGCGTGCAATACCTGTCACATACCTATAGTCCAGGAAGTGTTTGGACCTCTATATTGGGTGGTTCTAGACTTAACTTAGGTTGCTCAAAATGATAAAACTAGGCGACATACAAAACAAGTTGGACTTTAATGTAAAAGCAAATAAGGGCTCAAGTTAGCCTCCACACTTAGACAACAAATGCACGCAAATAAATTGGCGTTTGACAGTTGCAAATTTTAGACAAGTTAAAGTCATTAAATCCTATAGATATGATCTCTATATGATTCGGGATTTTAATATGCAGACAGTTTCATACGCGAGGTACCATTTAAAAAAAATGATTTCTAAATGACTATGTAGTTGCCTACTGATTATATATTATAAGAGGTTAAACCAATAGGCATGATATCTAGGTGATTTATGCAGTAATTAAAGATGGTAACCACAGGAGAATATTCAGAATTGCTTAGTTGGATCCTATAAGCATGCTTTCTAATAGTGGCAATGACATACTGTTGAGAGTTCAACATTAGCACTTAAAGGAAGCGAGCAGGATAATAAATGATTAAGACTAATTTCAGAACCTATAGGCGTGATTTATATAATCGATAATTCAGACTGATTTTAGATACCATAGGCATTTATTAAGTGAACAACAGCATATTGACCAATTAACCCTATAGGCATGATTTCTAAATTGCAGATTATGTAGCACGTGAGTTAATAGAATTCTATAGCGCGCATTGAGACATTGGTAATTTAATTTTCTATAGGCATGATATCTAACATGTAGAAACATAATATGATAGACGGATTAAACACCTATAGGCAAGTCATCTAACACACACAATAGCAGCACATATTTGAGTAAAGTAAAACACCTATAGGCAGGATTTCTACCCATTTCAATGCAAGTGTAAAATAAATCCCTTTTTCCCATTTTACCAATACCCCAATTGTTATTACAACATTATTACAAGCCCGATGAAAGAAGTAAATTGCAAAATTATAGAATAGCTATATTGAGCCTGAGGCATGCCCAAAAATATACCCGGCCAGGCCAGGCCTTCAGCCTCAAGTCCACGTAGTTTACAACAGCCCAGAAATCATATCTTCATTTACACAAAGCAACCAGAAACCAGTTGATTCAACCAGTAGGTAAAAGGCAGAGTGGAGCAATTAGGAAGGAACCAGGACCTTGTCACGACCCGGATTTCCCATCGTCCGGACCGTGATGGCACCTAACATCGCACTCGCTAGGCAAGCCAATGTTAGAGTTCTATTTACCTTTTTCCGTTACTTTTTATTTTATAATCAAAATTCAACAAGAAGCGAAAGTACATAATTAACCGATTATCCTTGCAATATTAATATAACCGAAACTATTACCACCCAGAACTGGTGTCACAACTCACGAACATTATATGAATATCTACAAGTATGAGTTTGAACGAAGAATACATCTGTCTCGAAAGAAAAGTAAAACATAAATGTAAAGCATAGGAGGGGATGTCAGGTCCTGCGGACGCCTACAGGACTACCTTGGGTCTCTCCGGACGAATAACTGCAACCGACCTCTCGATCAGCCACAATCAGCTCCAAAATCTGCACAGAAGTGCAGAGTGTAGCATCAGTACAAACGACCCCATGTATTGGTAAGTGTCGAGCCTAACCTCGACGAGGTAGTGACGAAGCTACGGCGGGGCATTTATAATATAACCTGCATTCAGTTTATAATAAAGCAAATAGGAAGTGCGGAATAAAATAGAACAGTAACTTGCAGTAAATAGATACGGAACCTAGTTATCTTGAGCTAGTACTCAGCTATAACCATTCCTTAAGAAAGTTTCAATGCTACATAATGAAATCACAGTAGAAGCAGCACAAATAAACAATCAAATGATGCGGCGTGCATCCCGATCCCACCATATAATCAGTAACAATATAAACATTCATTGTTATTCCTCCTATTGCGATGCGCAACCCGATCCCACCTGTCCACCCTTATTACTCTTCAATATATCACCATTATTCCTTTTATTGCAGCGTGCAAACCGATCCCACTTGTCCACCCTTATTACTCCTTGTTGCGACGTGCAACCCGATCCCACTAGACAATCATCAGTCATATATAAGAACAAATTTTTCACAATTTATCTCAAACCCTCCGAAACATGTATGATTCAAACCAATGTAAACGGAAAACAAAACAATTAGGGAACTTCACCAATTATTACTACACAGCGAGACCAACCTGAATGTACCATGAAACACCGACAACCAGCTTAACCATTAATGTACCACAATGAAACTATGGAACAACTAATACTTTCAAACAAGTAAAACAATATCTAACAAAAGCAAGTAGACATAGAAGCATCAATAAGCATAAAACAGTTAAGACATGAAGATAATAAATTGGGAACAGGGAAGGGAGTAGGCTATACAAGTAATTTGGCGGCATAGGTACTCGTCACCTCACCTATACGCCACACACATGCAATTTCACATAGCAATTAAGTCAGGTATTCCTAATCTCTCAAGTCGAAGTTAGACCAAACACTTACCTCAATCTGACGACCAACTCAACGCTCAATTATCGCTTTTCCTCTATTTTCCACCTCTGAACCACTCGTATCTAGTCAATATCAACTTAATGACATCAATTATGTCTAAATAAACCAATCCAATACATAATTATAAGTTTCCCAACATTTTTCCCTAAAAGTCAAAAATCGACCCCGGGCCCACTTGGTCAAAATCCGAAGTTCGGACCAAAATCCGATTACCCATTCACTCCCGAGTCCGGATATATAATTGGTTTTGGAATTTGACTTCAGTTTGAGGTCTAAATCCCCAAATTTCAAAATTCCTAAGTTCTACCCAACAAGCCCCAATTCCACCGTGAAAATCCTAGATTGTAGGTTGAAATCTTGATAAAAGAAGTGAAAGATTGAAAGGATTGAGTTAAGAATCACTTACCTATGATTTGGGGAAGAAATCTCCTTTGAAAATTCGCCTAAAGAGTTTGGACTGTTTTGAAAGATTGAAAAATGAGAAAATCCCGCCTAAGTACCCAGGTTATCAGCTGCGGATGTCGCATTTGCGACCTGAGCTTCGCAAATGCGAAGCTCACAACTGCGAAGGGACTATCGCATTTGCGAAGCCTTCACAACTCATGTTGCCTTCACAAATGCAAGGAAAGTATCGCAATTGCGATCACTGACCTCGCAAATGCGGACAAAAGATTGCATTTGCGATCTATACCCCTGCCAGACTTCCTTTGTAAATGCGAGGAAAAGTTCGCAATTGCGAACACAGGCATGCCCAGCTTCTCTTCGCATTTGCAATGAGAACTTTGCAAATGCGACCTCAACAGTGATCACAAATGCCAACCCTGACCTCGCATTGGCGAGGTCTGAGGCCTGCAACACAGCTGAAGCACACCATCTATTTCTTCTAAGTCCAAATCACTCTGTAACCTATCCAAAACTCACCCGAGCCCTCGGGGCTCAAATCCAAACATGCACGCAAGTCTGGAAAAATCATATGGACTTGCTCGTGAGATCAAATCACAAAAATAACACCTAAAAATACGGATTTAGCACCAAAACTCATGAAATTTTCCAGATAGTTTCAAAACTTCTATTTTCACAACCAAGGTTCGAATCACGTCAAATAAATTCTGATTTCTACCAAATTTCACAGACATGACTCAAATATTATAATAAACATGTACCGGGCTTTGGAACCAAGATACGGGCCCGATACCAGCGTGATCAAACATTAATCATTTTCTTTAATTCTATGAATTTTCAGTCTTACAATTTTCATCAAAAATTCATTTCTCGAGCTTGGGACCTCGGAATTCGATTCTGGGCATACGCCCAGGTCCCATATTTTATTACGGACCCACCGGGACTGTCAGAACACGGGTCTGGATTAGTTTACTCAAAATGTTTTTAAATTTCAAAATTATTATTTCTTTTATTTTTCACATAAATTCTTTCTAAAATTACGCCAGGACGGCGCACGCATATCGAGAAGGATAATTATAAGAATTTTAAGGATAATGAGCGTGGAATAAGTCCTAAAACACAAGATGACCCCTTGGGTCATCACAACCCTAGTGTGTCAGAGTTCCCAAGGTCTTCATGAACCCAGGGCAATTCTCACACTAGGGAGGTTAATAGAGGACATTCAAGGAATGACTAAGGACCAAATCCTAGTGCATCAGAGTTCACAAGGGTCTCAACTGGACCTCGAGAAGTGCTCACACTAGGGAGGTCAAATGATAGAACTTAAGTAGCCTTGGCTTTCAGCCGGCTAAGAATGAGAACTCAAAAGAGCTCAAGTAACAAGTAAAAGAGAGTGGACCAAGATTGAGAGACATGAATTGAGGGATACACTTATAATTTAAACATACATGACCGAATTGAGCATATAGAGCAGATAATCGAACAAGTCACGGAATTTAAAAACAAGCTTAGTAAAGACTTAAAAACAGGTTCAACACTTAGCACATAGGCAGTCGCATATTAACAGAGTTAGGAAAATAACCAGTTTGTAGGATTGACAAAGATCATCATACACAGATACATAATACCAAATAAGTGAAAACCTAAAGGTCCAAATTATGCTAAGTATATATCCTAATGTCATAAGATAGCCATGTTAACTTCACATCAGGCAGCAGAACCGCATTTAGACATGGTAGGGAAACACAAATTATGACAACTATCGGTGAATCAAGTGAGTAAAAACATGTTGAGGGGTATATTAATTGGGAACTAGTCATGGTTGATAGAACAGGATCTTGACATAGAATTAAAACATACTACATATGCAAGATTGCCATTATAGAGATTCAGAACAGAAAGAGAAGATAAACTCATGTCATACAGTAAGTGTAAGAATTCAGGTTTGACCTAATAGACCAATTAACTAAAGTAAGACCAAATTATGCAGATGGAGCATGTTCAAATAACAGAGTGGACGACCTTAAGCAAAATTAAACACCAAAGAGATGCTAACAAGTGCAAAGGTCACACACGATAGTAGTTTATAACACATTGGCTAATTAGACTTGAGAAAAATTTAATTTACTCGAATCAAGTTTAGACATGCCTTGAACTATCAACATCATGAAGTTAAATGTTAAGGAAACCTAAAATTTGGAGTAAAATAAACAGAATCGCACACAAAACAATCCAGAAAATTCATTAAACGAACGAACTCCAGAAGTGAAGACGCATGTAAATTGTAGACACATAGGAACAAAATTACAATAGTTCGGTAACTCACAAGTTAAGCGAAAATACAAGAAAGAATAAAAGTCCACAGTATTCTGAACATCAACGAGAAGCAAGAACCCAGAATTTAGTGGCCTTGGCTTTCAGCCGGCCAGAACCAAAGTATAGAATGGGATAATGAAGAAATAGTAGAGTAAAGCTTTAAATTTTTTAGTGAGATTCTAGCGATTCCCAGTCTTTCCTAAAGGGGAATGGGAAGGGGTTTATATAGTGACAGAGATCGAACAGGTAAATAAGGAAGAGTGTAAAATCAAACACAAATAAGGAAGTATTATCATGCAGAATCAAATAAAATCAAATTTAGGGAAAAAAAAAAGTAAACCCTAATTTTAGGAAAAACAAAATATTAACAGAATATTACACAAAGATGAATAGAGACACAAATAGCACCAAAATCAGTGAATCGAACTAATTAAGAAAAAACAAGATCTGAAAACCCCAAGTTTTAAGGCAAGAGAAAAATCGGCAGAATCTAAACAAAAGAAAATCAAACTCACACATAATAGGACGAATATAGACAAGATAACACTCAAAATCAAAGACTTGGACCATTTTTGAAGAAAATCTATAAACCCTAGCTTTAGGGTAATAAACAAAATCAGACTCACACGGTGTAGAATAAACGTTTATAGACGGAATATCGTCTAGATTCAAGAGATGGGAGTCAATTGGACAGAACCAAAGTAGTAATACTTTCCATGTTTAGGCAAGTATTAGGTAATACAATGGAGAATCAACCAATAGCGGAAACATACTAATATGGTAAGTAGATGAGAGGGAAATCCCATTAGAAGAGGGATTAGGGCAGGGTTTTGAGAGGTGGCGGCTAGGGTTTCTCAGAGAAGAAGAGAGAGTAGAAAGTATTTAGGGGCGGCGGGTGGTAAGAATGGTTAGGGTTAAAGGGTGTTTAGGGTAATTAAAAGGGAGGGAATAATGTGGGTCGTTGATCTCAGAGATCAACGGCCACTATAGCTAGAGTATTGGACCAAGTTGATTTAATTGATTGGGATGGGGGTTATTTGGGCTAGGGTAGTAGATTTTGGTCCAGTAATTGGTCTGAAAATAGGTGGGTTTAGGCTAGTTTTTAAATACCCAATATTTAAAAAATAAATAATTTATAAATATAATTAATAAATAACAAAAATATATTTGTGCACTAAAATGATTAAAAATAACTACTTAACATTATAAAATTATAAAGAGTCATTTTTCGCTTAAATAATGTAATTATACATGAATATGAGCTATTATTGCAAAAATGTGCCATTAGCCTAAAATGCAAAAATGTAATTATAAAAATGCACTGAAAAAATATTTAAAACATCATGTTCATGTAAATGTAAGTTTAGATGATTAAATCATCATAAAAATAATTTGACGGATAATTACTGGATATTTATATAATAAAAATGCAAAAACAAATCGATTTAAACCTTTTAAAAATTATGGAAAATTATTTAAAAAAACTTGTATATGCTTATAACTAAATAATGATGCATATATGCTATTTTGAAAGTATATATATAGATATTTAAAATATGAGAAAAAATTGGGTATCAACAACTGAAAATTTTTGCCTTCTAGTGCAATCGCACATACGGAATTTAGCTCGCAGGTGCGAGCCCTCCGAGCATGGCAGCGCAGAAGCGGACTGGGCTAGGGAAGTTAGGGATCGCAGGTGCGCATGGCTGACCGCAGAAGCAGACATGCAGCGACTGGACGATCGCAAAAGCGAAAAGGAGAGAGGGTTGTTTGTGTCGCAGAAGCAGATAGCTACTCCCATAAACGAGTCCGCAGAAGCGAAGGAAGTCGCAGAAGCGCGAGCTTCACTGCAAAAGCAGAATCGTAGAAGCGGCTTAGTGGACCGCAGAAGCGAAAACACTGGCAGTGTTAAACGAGGGGTTCCGAGGTTCTTTCTCATTTTTGGACTTCAAACACTCGGTTTGGGGCGATTTTTCAGAGAGAATTCACGGAAAATCTTGAGGTAAATAGCTTATGATCATTGTTAGTAAATAATATTAAATTATCAATGAGTAATCTAACTATATTACGCGTTTTTAAGGTGTAATTAGAGAATTTGGGCCTAGGGATTTGAAAATAAGATTTGAGGATTTGGAGGTCGAGTTGATATCAGGACTTGGTAAAATTGGTATGGTTGGACTCGTGGTTGAATGAGCGTTCATATTTAGTAACTTTTGTCGGGTTCTGATACATGGGCTCCACTGTTGATTTTTGAGTTGAATTTCAGATTTTTATTGGAAAATTTAGTATTTTCATATGGAATTGATTCCTAAAATTTGTGTTGACTGTATTGAATTAAGTGTGACTAGATTCGAGGCGTTCAGAGGCCAATTCATGATGCAAAGGCTTATTGGAATAAGAATTTCACGATTTGAAGGAAGTAACACTTCTAAACTTGATTCTGAGGGTATAAATCTCTGATTACGTGTTATGTGATAAGTATGGAGGTGATGCACATGCTAGGTGGAGGGAATGTGGGCGTGCACCATAGAAATTGTGACTTAATTGATTCTGTGGAGTTTCATAATAAAATAATCATGTCACTATCCACATATCCTCCACGTGTTAGAGAAATTGAGCTGGGACTCATGTTAAATCATGTTTAGGCTATGTGCCGATATTTTGGGACCCCCAGAGGTCGTGTTGCTATTGTATTACTACTTTAAATTTATAATATTGTACTCAGTCAAATCTATCAATTGCAAATTGTATCTCAGTCTCTGTTGCCATTCATTGATACATCATATCATCATGTCGGGCTGATTTTCATATCATTGTGAGCCCGAGAGACTGGAGAGGTCAATGATTGAGTGAGGTCGAGGGCCTGATTGTGAGTTATATTTATGGGATCGGGCTTCACGGCGTAGCATATTTTATTATTTTATGCCTGGATCTGGCTTATTATAGCACTTGGGTTGAAAGAGCCCCTCCGGAGTCTGCACCTTCCCCCCCCCCCCCCNGCCCGAATCATTTATATTGAGGGATGGATCTTCCCTGGGCATGGATCTTGCCCGAATCATTTATATTTTGCGATGGATTTTCCCTAGCATGAATCTTGCCTAATTATTTATATTGAGGGATGGATCTTCCCTAGGCTGGATTGGCCTTATACAGTACTGAGTGACTGACTGCCAGTGATATATATACTTGGGGATGGATCTTCCCTGGGCGTGGATCTTGCCCGAATCATTTATATTTTGCGATGGATTTTCCCTAGCATGAATCTTGCCTAATTATTTATATTGAGGGATGGATCTTCCCTAGGCTGGATTGGCCTTATACAGTACTGAGTGACTGACTGCCAGTGATATATATACTTGGGGATGGATCTTCCCTGGGCGTGGATCTTGCCCGAATCATTTATATTTTGCGATGGATTTTCCCTAGCATGAATCTTGCCTAATTATTTATATTGAGGGATGGATCTTCCCTAGGCTGGATTGGCCTTATACAGTACTGAGTGACTGACTGCCAGTGATATATATATTTGGGGATGGATCTTCCCTGGTCTGGTGTCACAACCCGGAATCTCCACCGTCGAGATTGTGATGGCGCCTAACATTACACTTGCTAGGCAAGCCAATGTTAGTGATTTATTAGCCAATTCTCTTACCTTTAGGTGATTATCAGTAACCAGCCATAATAAGTCGAAATAAACGTGAACTATATAAATAACAACCATAATTACATGTTATTACTACCCAGAATCCGGATTCATAATTCACAAACATACTCATATTTTTACTACAAGTATTTGTCCGAAAGAAAAATACAACTATTTGTGAAATAAGGAAAAGAAAACAGTAAGTATGGAAGTATAGAAGGGAACGCCAGAGTCTACGGACACCAATGAGACTACCTTGGGTCTCCTAGCTGTGAAGTCTACAGCCAACCTCTCGATCAGCCACAATCTGCTCCAAAATCTGCACAGGAAGTGCAAACTGCAGTATCAATGTACTGGTAAGAGCCGAAACCTAACCTCGACGAAGGAGTGACGAGGCTACGATGGGACACTCATAATATAATCTGCATACAGTAAATAATAAAAGCAGAAAGGAAGATCGGATAAAGTAAAGCGGTAACTTCCAAGAATTAAATACAGTACTCAACGTAATGCATCAGTGTTCAGCTATAACTAATCCTTAAGTGAAATTCAAGACTACCGTAAAACTAACACAGTCAAAGAAAAGCATAAACATAAAGGTTGTTACGGCGCGCAACCCGATCCCACCGTACATTTCATAATCCTCCCTTATTTCCTCTTAATAACATAAACAACAGCATATAAATAAAAGTGTTGCGGCGTTCAACCCGATCCCACCATATCACAATAAACACAATCACGTTCACCCTTATTTCACCACAATCCACCCTTATTCCACCTGTTACGACGTGCAACCCGATCCCACCGTGTAATATCAACTCACCCTTATTCCTCCTCAATATATCACCCTTATTCCTCCTCAATATATCACCCTTATTTCACCTGTTGCGGCGCGCAACCCGATCCCACCATATCAGTATAAACTACTCAGTAAGTACAGGAATTTCACAATTTAACACAAACCATTCACAATACTTAAACTTCAAAACAAAGAAAATGTGAAGCTTGTACTCTACAAAACCGTACACAAGTAATACTACGCAGCGAGACCAATCCAGAATATATCATAAAAACACCAATGAAACAACTTAAACAAATAATGGGAGACAATGAAGATACGGGATAACTAATACCTTCAACAAGGAGAAACAATTTATAACAAGTAACAATTAGGCATGGAAATACAAATAAGGCATCTAACAATTAAGGCAGGGAAGAGGCATTATAAGAAGAACAGGAAAGAAACAGTCAAGACAGGTAAATTGGCGGCGCATAAGTACTTATCACCTCACATATACACCTCTCACGTGATTTTCATATAGTAATTAAGGCAATGGTTCCTAAGCTCTCAAGTCAAAGTTAGACACAACACTTACCTCGCTCCACGGGCCACTCAATGCTCAATTACAGATTTTCCTCTAGTATTCATCTCCAAACCACTCGTATCTAGCCACAAACAACTCAATAACATCAATTATTCCTAAAGGAATCGATTACAATGTATAAATGTTGATTTCCCAAAACTCTCCCTCCACCCCCCCCCCCCAAAGAGT